>JANITX010180831.1:0-11707 GCA_027564395.1 Erythroxylum ulei
CTTTGATTCATCTGATTTCTGCTAAGCTTCCGTCTGCTTTTCTAAGCTTCCGTCTGCTTTTTACTTAGCTATTCTCCATCTGCTTTTCATTCGTCTTCTTTTTGTTTTATCATCAAAATTATTAATCTCGTAAAGTCATTTGACTTAACAGCAAGTCCGTTTAACGGACATCCCAGGGCAACTTTTGTAAATCGTATTTGTGATCATTTTAAATTTGGTAAATGTGGTCTTAAGTGAGATTATGATAAAAATGCATCATATTTGGATAAATAGTGATGAATTGGACTACTGCACACATTAAAATTTTGATCATGCACTCAATTGACATTTTCCGGGTATAATTGGTAACAAATGTGAGTACTTGAGAATTATGAGCTATGGTTATTGGAAATTGATTTGGAAAGTGAAATTGTTAATTTTGGCATTTTGGAGCATTTTAGGAACTTTTTCTGAAAATTTTGGAGATAAATTTTGGACTAGGAAAAATGCTGAGGGATAGGCCAACTGATAACTGGCAGAGAATTTATTTTCAAAAAAAAATAATAATTAGAGTTTTGAATACATGATTGTAGGAACTAATGACAAGTGTTATTTATTGGAACTTGGGCTTGGAATTGATTATTTGGGCTTGGACTTGATTAATTAAGAAGGGTTGGTGTTGAGCTTGACACATGGCTCATTCTTAGCCATGTATTAAGTAAATTATCCTATACTTAAGATCTCCTCTACCCTCTCTCACGATACTCTCATTTTGGAGGACCATTTAGTGCCTTATTTTTGTTCTCTTCTCCTCATTTTTGTGACCTCCCATCCCTCCCTTCATCTCCTTCATGTTTTGGTGTTTTAATGCTTGAAACCTTGCTCCATCTTCTACTTTTACTACCCTCTTGTTTTCCCTTCAAGTTGGTCTAAGGAAAAACCTAGCTTAACATCCTAGAAGATGAAGATCAAGGAGATGATAGAGCTAGGGTTACATGGAGATTTTGAAGAAATTGAAGGAAATCAAGTAAGTTTAGTGTTATATGTCATGAATAAGGTTAATTGAAGCTTGCATGATGAGGGTTTGATGAATTGATTTGTGTGTGTGTATATATATTTTGAGTGATGTAAATTCATGTTCATGTTTGTTTTTGGATGTATTTTGATGGGTAAGAGTGTATGTAGGGATATAGAAAGGTTTAGAGATGGATTGGTTTCCAAAGAAATGCATGGATGAGTGTATAATGTTCTTATAAATGGATATTAGAATATGCTCTGTTTTGGGATCATGATAAATGGTAGTTCTTGAATGTTTGTGAGTGAGTTATTGAGTTGAATTAGGTAGGGATTTATGAAGAATTGCAATGGAAAGATGATCTTGGTATAGGATGGATTGGATGAGTTAAATTGTAAAAATGAACATGTGTAAAATCTGGAAATTGGCAATGGTTGATCCTTGGAGTGTGCTCCCAATTGGATAGTCCTAAGTGTTTGTATAATTGTCTAAATGAGTTGAGGTTTGATTTAAATGAAACTAAAAGCAATTGGCTACATTTTGTTTGAAGACATTGAATTCAAATTTGGTCTTTAAGAGTGGTTAATTGAGACTTGAATTGAGTACCTAGTGATGAAAGGTGATGATGAATGTGCTTGTACAACTATGTCCTATTATGAGTGGTTATGTGCAATCATGGACCATATCTTGGCTATGAATGACCTTGACTTGTAATTGAGTTATAAGAGTGAATAAGTGATGGGTATTGAACTAGAAATGGTTGGTTAAGTATGAGGAATTGAGTGTTGTAAGTGAAGAGTTAGAAATCTGGAAAATCATAAAACTCAATTGAACATGCTTTAGTGCAAGGGGTATAACTCTTTGTATAAAACTCGGAATGAGATGATCTATATATGGTTTTGATAGTAGACTTCGAGATCTACAACGTCTATTTCAGGAAACAGTTTGAGAGTTTGACTTTTCGGGGGTCAAATTTGCACAATGAAGTAAGTGACCTGTAAAGGTCCGTTTAACGGACACGCATGTCCGTTTAACGGAAAGTCACGGGTCAAATGATACCAATTAAGCCTCAAATGGGTTTTAAAGTGACCCTAGAGTGATCCTTGGTTTAAGGGACTCATATATGAAAGGTTTGAAGTGAAATTGAAGGTTAAAACTTAGAGAATGAATGGATGAAATCAAAGTGTCAAATGTATGAGTGGAATGGAGATGAAAATGTTTATATACTTGTAATGCTACTCAAGGAAGTTAAGTAATAGGTGTTCAATGATTAATGATGAAAGGGAATTGGATCTTATGCGATCATATGGGCTTAGAAAATGAATGACGGAAAAATTGAAATATGATACAAATGAGCAAATGTTCTTGAGATGCAAGCTTATGGATATGCTAGACTCTTAAAGAGTCAAATGTGCATTTATTTAGCATGATCATATGAAAATGAAGTGTAAAACTTAGACAATTGAATTATGATTTGAGAATGGGCATACAGTGTGGGTGTATAGTAAATACCGGGGATTGTCATTGAGCATGCATTATATATTGCACATATACACATGTGAAAATGGGATGACTATACAATTGTGCTTTTATTAATGTGTGTGCAAATTGTGTGTTGCATATGAATGATACAGGATAGAATGTCCACAGCTAGACGTTTCCGGATCATGAAAGCAAGTGCTAATCTGGAGCGTACTGTGAGTAGACCTAGATGGTCTTATTTATTGGTTTATTGCTTTTGTTATAAATTGAATGAGCATTGATTGATTTTATTGATTGCGATTGAATATGGGTTCCGGACAGGAGGTCCGTTGATTGTACACTGGTAATTGTGATATTGAAGTGTTACTTGAATGTGAATTGGCCGAACTAAGTGTATTGAAGTGATTGAGTGTTTCTGTATATGCATGCAAGTGAAAATGTGAATTCTCAACTATATGTTGAATGCCGGACTATGGTCCGATGATCAATGCTTATGATTGATAAGTGTATACAAATGTGAACAATGCATTTCATTCATGAATGCACGAAATATAATTCGTTGTGACCAGAGGAGCCACTGATTAGAGCTTAAAGCTCAACGAGTGAAAACGGGCTTCGTGCTCAGACAATGATTCAGAGCCTCAGGCTCAACGTTAATGAGCCCTATATGGGACAGTTTACAATGAGCCCTATATGGGACAGTTTACAATGAGCCCCATGTGGGACAGTTATCAATGAGCCCGATATCCAATAGATACGGGACAGTTTAGGCACTCGGTCACAACGAAGCAATAAATGGAAATTTGGTCTCATGAACATATGCATGCATGATATGATTGATTTAATTGTATTGAATGGGAATACAGTGAACGGGAATATGAAATTGCATTGAATGGGAATATGAAATTGTATTGAATGGGAATATGAAATTGTATTGAATGGGCATGTGAAATTATAGAAATGTGAAATTATATTGAAAGTGATTTATATGTGCATTGCATAAGGATTATATGAATGATACAGTGTATAGAGCATGAAACAATATGCTTGTGTGAAATGATTGATCACATGTATGGGATATAATATGGTTGCTCATGCAATGATGCAAATGACATGGATCAAATAAGAGTGAATGTGAAATGATTGATCGAATATATGTGATGCCATATATTATTAATGAGTCACATTATTTGAATTATGTGTTGGGTGACTGGGTGAACCATCGATGATGGTCACTCACTGAGTTCGCAAAACTCACCCTAAATTTGCATCTATTTTTCAGGATTTAAAAGAATACCCCGTTATGCAACGGGAGTAGACTTATGGCACACAGAGGAAAGTTAGGGGTCGGGATCAGTTCGCGTCTGCATTAGGATATTTCTTATTTTTGTGTAAAGTGGATTCATTGAAATTCTGTACAATGTATAATCGAATGTTTCAGTATGTAATAAGTGACAAAGTATGGGAATTTTAGTAATGGGATTGTTTAAACTGTGGATATGGCTGTTTATTTTGATTTGTGCCAATTGAAAGTGATTGTATGTGTTTTGCGTGTTGAAATGGGCCCCAATGGCCCAAAGCGGATTGTTTTGTAATTGAAAAAGGGTTAACAATGAAAATGGGCCAAACTGACTATTGAAATTGTCTCGATGGTACTGGTTTCAAAACAAGTTTTTATCGCAACTGTTATTTATATGGCCCACATTGGAAATGGATTTCCGCAATGGATGTTAGTGTTTTCAAAAAAAAATTAGTACACCGGTTTGTGAGTGATTGAATGTTCTAGCATGCTATCTTCGCGGGCATGGACTCGGATATCACCGTCGATGTCGGGTTCGGGTCATGCGGAAGTGGGGTGCTACAATTATGGCCTCTCCTTCCCATCAGATCTTAAAACCAAGGTTTTAAAAATCAAATCAGACAGGTCGGTCTGGCCTGAAATAGTTTGAACTGACCTGTTGTTTAGTTCGGTTTCATCTAATAACCTTTCAAAGTAAAAAGTGACCGATTTACTATAGAACTGGCCAATTTTTCAGCCAACTGGTCCAATAGGTTTGTCGATAAAAGGTTGGCTAATGTTGTTTTGTTCAGCCCAAACGCTCTCCTTGTTGGATTCACTCTCTCTTCAGTCACCATGTCTCACTGTTTTTTTTCCGTTTATGTCAATCTTCGCCATATCTCGTCATCACCTTCTATTTTTGGCCATCTACCATCTTCGCCAAACTATTAAAAAATGAGACTCTCTCTGCTTGCCGCTACTCTCCTCTCTTCACCGTCCTCTTCGTAGTTCTCATTGCCACCATCTTCCGTAGGTAAATTTCTTGTCTACATTTGCTTTTGCCTTTGATTTCTTTTAAAGATATTGCTAATTATTGTTTGTATCTGAGGCATGGACTTGTTGTAGTAATATATGAATATTTGGTTTTGTGATTTAGGTATTTCTGGGTAGTGTGGGTCGTGTGAGTCAGAGAGTGAGAAGCAATCGGACAAGCTCCACACCTTTGGACACTGTAAGTGAAGTCTAAATCAGTTATTCCTAAAACGAATTTGATTAATTTGGCTTCTGTAATCCTTATGATTTCTTCTAGAACTCAACAAAATGAGTTTTGAAATCCATGAAATGAGTTCTGGAACTAGTATGTGATTAATTCCGTGAAGATCTAACTCCCTAATTGAAATAACCCTTTATCCCATTTAGAATGAGCAAGGATTGAGATTAATCTCTAAATGTTATAATTGTCTCTGTGACGAGTAATATACTTTAGGTAGAGATGGGTAGAAGTTTCTCACAATTCATACCATGCCTCACTATCTCTCTCTCTCTCTCTCTCTCTCTGATTCTGATTAAACGTTGTAAACAAAGTCACCTCAACACCGTGGCTTCAACTTGAATATGAGAGTTTGTTTTGGAGTGAAATATAGATTTTGGATTATGTTATTTAAGTTTTAGATATGTTAAAGAGATAATGAAATACATAATTTTTTTGGAGTGAAATACATATTCTGGACTGTGTTGTTTAAGTTTATGATATGTTAAGAGATAATGAAATACAGGATTTGTTTTAGAGTGAAATACATATTCTAGACTGTGTTATTTACGTTTTTGACATGTTAAGAGATAATGAAATACAAAATTTATTTTGGAGTGAAATACAAATTATGGAGCTTGTCTACAAGAGTTCCAGCTATAGAAGATCTCTACTTTATTCATAGTTATTGATTAATTAGCCTTCATTAACGTTGTGTTATATATACAATTTTGAATGAAAACTACACATAAATATTTGGGCAATGTAACAGTCGATTATTTTAAATGGTGTAAGTAATTGCTATAGCAAAGTTTAATGAGTGATTGTATTTGGTCTTTTGTGTATGTATGTCATTTTATTTTATTCACCATTATACTGATATTTTTTTTAATGTATGTGAATTGATTTCATTGTGTATGTGATTACTGATTTGTGTTGGTCTTTAAAGGTGCCTTGTATATGATTTCCTGACAAAATGACAAACTCACTTGTTGGCATAAGTTTTCAATTAAAATAATTTGATTACCTAGAAGATGATACTTAGAAGAAGAAAGATTTTGAAATTAACATAATTTCAAAAAATAGAGTGAGAATTGTGTATTATCTAACATATTAAAGTTGTAGTTACTTTTTTATGTGAAAGAAAAATAAATAGAAATTTTGTAACTAAAGCTACATGCGGTTTAGATTGAAAATTCGTCAAACCTTAAATCTAATTCAATTTGGAATTGAATTGTCAATACTTTTAAGATTTGTTTGAGAGTTAATCAATATATTAAACAATACATGAATTTAGTTAAATCTAGAATTTTATCTGATGACATATTTTCAAGGATTCCTCTAAATGTTAAAATAGGATCCTAAACAACAATTTATACTTGTGACTATCCTTTTATATATTTACAATTTACCTTAGTCAATGAGATAAGGTTTATAAATTGTTAAAACAGGGTATGCTAAAGAACAATTTTAAGCTTGTGACTGTTGATGACCATAATTATTTTAAGTAGGAGACTTTTTTCCTGACCATTGTATACCTAATTATTTTTTTATACCTTTTAAGTTAAATCATAATGGATAATATAGAATCATTAGAAAAAGATTCAATGAATGTTGCATCATCTACTCTTGGTAAGTCTGATCTAGCATGAAATTATTTTTCTTCTTCTTAAGCATCTGATGGGAATATCTAATATAACTGTATGTTTTCCGGTAGAATATTTAAAGAGGGTGAAATTTATAGAATGAAAGAACATCTTGCTAGAGTTAAGAGTAATATTGCTTCTTGCAAAAAAGTACCACTTAATGTACGTGATATGATTAGAAAATATTTGTAGCAAAAAGTAAAAAAATAAAGAAGCTCATAATATATCATTTGGAGATGATGAAACATCACAAGTACTAGATAAAGGAAAAAGGAAAGCTATTGTTGACATAGATTCTTATTTTAATTCAAGAACTACTCCTTGTTCTCAACCTAGTCTAAAAAGTGTTTTGATTGATAAGAATGTTGTTTTGCGATGTAAAGAGCATGGGCTAGATGGTTCTATCACTCATGCATTCCTTTAAATGCTTTAAATTCACCATATTTTCAAGAAGCAATAGATGCTACAACAACATGTCCAAGATTTAAGATACCTTCTTATTATAAGCTGCGTGTGTCTTTATTTCAAGATTTAAAAAATGAATGTTAGTTAATTGTGGATACATATAAGTCTAGTTGGGAATCGACAGGATGCACTATTATAGCAGATGGGTAGACTGATCAAAGACAAAGAACCTTGATTAATTTCTTGGTTTATTGTAATATTGGAAGAACTTTTATCAAGTTTGTTGATGCTTCTGATATGGTAAAAAGTAATAATGCTTTATCTAAATTATTTTATGAAATTGTCAAGAGGGTTTGATGTGAGCAAGGCTGCACATAACGAATATATTGATAGACACCGAGATCAACATGGCGCTAATCAAGACTTGATGTTGCCTCCTAACCTCGCAAGTCGGACTAGGCTTAAAAGATTCAAGGTCGCGTTAAATTCATTTGTGGCTCACGGGGTTGATGATGGATTCCGGAAGAATCAAGATTCTCTTTCACAGATTCAATTTATCAGTTTGAGCCAAGTTCTGGGCTCGAATAGCCCTTGAAAGGTGCGTAAGCTAGGCACGTATGCCAACGACCAGCAGGCCCAGACGTGCACTCTAGCGCCCAGGGCAGATGACAGGCGCATCAGACTAAGCGCACTACTTGTTCTCTTTTGTTTTGGGTTATTTTTCCTTCCTATGTTTAGGACGATTTGGGTCGTGTTATTTTACCTATTTAGACCAGGAATGTTGGCCCAATTTTGAATTATTTTGGAAACTATAAATAGTTGCCTTGATATTAGTTTAAGAGTTACACACACACACTTTGATAATTGAGAGCTTTGTTGCTGCAAGCTTTGTGAGGAATTTTCTTAACATTCTTGTTGTTCCACGAACCCTAACTTTACTTATCAATTAATCTCAATTATGGCATATTGTTTTGGTTCAAATTTCTTGGTTTACTATTTGGTGTAGGTTGCTTGGACAATTACGATCCTTGAGGTCTTGAAAAGTATCGAAAAACCTTACGTATCTAGGTTGTTTAAAGGTTGCCGAATCATATCAAGATTAATCTCCTTCCATGCACATATCATCTTAGTATCAGAGTGAGATCTGGAGGAGAATTCTTATTCAACTCCCTAGGAATTTAAGAAACTGCCACCCATCGCCATCCAATTATCGTCAGTTCATCAATTCAGGTATGAATTAACTTTTAGTATAGGGATTTCAATTATTCTTCTTGTTTATTTTGTTAAAATTTTTGCCTATATTAAAAAAAGTCTGAAAATTTTTTGACAAATTGGGGTTAACGGCTCTAAAGCATCCGGAACTGTATCACTTGCAGTGGTTCAATGACAGTGGGGAAGTTAGCGTGAACAAACAAGTGCTACTATCTTTCTCCATGGGACGGTATGAGGACGAGGTTCTTTGTGATGTAGTACTTATACAAGCTAGTCACGTTCTACTTGGAAGACCGTGGCTATTTAATCGTCGAGCTAACCATGACGGATACACCAATAAGTACTCGTTCAAGTTCAAGGGTGGAATTTCATTCTTGAACCAATGACTCCACAAGAAATTCATTTCGACCAAATTCAAGCCTTGAAAGGGAGATTGGGTTTGGGTAGTAAGAAGAAAAAAAATAAAGAGGGACAAGAAGCCGAAAAGAAAGGAGATAATGGCTCATCGGAGAGAGAAAGCACAAGTGATCAAAAGAATGAGAGATGTGTAGGAGAGAAAAGTGTAAGGAGGGAAAACAAGAGAGAACCGAGAGAAAAGAAGGTGAGCTTATATGCGTGTGAAAAGGACTTAAGGAGAGCATATGGAGCGAAGAGAGCGTTGATGGTGATTAGACATAGGGATTGTTTTCTTTTGGATACTAACCCTATTGATGAATATTTGCTAAGTGTTTTTAAGTCTCTTTTGCAGGAATATGAGGATGTTTTCCCAGCGGAGATGTCAAAAGGGCTGCCTCTTTTGCGAGGTATAGAGCATCAAATCGAATTTGTCCCAGGAGCACAAATTCCGAATAAGCCTGCCTATAGAAGTAATCCAGAGGAAACGAAGGAGATTCAACAACAAGTAGATGAATTAATTGCAAAGGGGCATGTGCGTGAAAGTCTTAATCCTTATGCAGTTCCGATCTTACTAGTATCGAAGAAGGATGGATCTTAACACATGTGTGTAGACTATCGAGCTGTCAATAAGATCACGGTAAAGTATTGATATCCTATTCCTCAACTTGATATGTTGGATGAGTTGCATGGTGCATGCGTTTTTACAAAAATTGATCTAAAAAGTGGTTATTATCAAATTCGTATGAAATCTGAGGATGAATGAAAAGCTGCGTTTAAGACTAAATACGGTTCGTATAAGTAGTTAGTTATGCCATTTGGTTTATCTAATACACTGAGTACCTTCATGAGATGAATGAACCATGTCTTGCGTGATAACTTGGGTAAATTTGTTGTTATGTACTTTGACGATATACTTGTGTATAGCATTACTTTGAATGATCATGTGGAGTATGTGCGTTGTGTGCTTGATACTTTGAGATGTGAGAAGTTGTTTGCAACCTTAATAAGTGTACTTTTTACATTGATAAATTAATATTCTTGGGGTTTGTTGTGAGCTCGAAGGGGATTAAGGTAGATGAGGAGAACGTGAAGGCCATTTGAGATTGGCCAACACCAAAGAGTGTTTTGGATGTGAGGAGCCTTCATAGCTTAACTAGTTTTTACTGACGGTTTATGAAAGACTTCTCCACCATTGCTGCTCCTTTGACCAAAGTTGTCAAAAAGGAGAAGGGATTTAGTTAGGGAAAAGATCAAGAGCATGGATTTAACTTGTTGAAATAGAAGTTATGTATTACACCTGTATTGTGTTTATCTAATTTTGATAAAGCTTTTGAAGTAGAATGTGATGCCTTCGGGATCGGTATAGGTGCTGTCTTAATGCAAGAAAACAGGCCTATTGCGTACTTTAGCAAGAAATTGAGTGGAGCGCAACTCAATTATCCAACGTATGACAAAGAACTTTATGCAATGGTTCAAGCTTTGGAAACGTGGCAGCATTATTTGTAACTAAAGGAATTTGTCATCAAAACCGATCATGAGACTCTTAAGTACCTAAAAGGACAAAGTAAACTGAGCAAGTGACATGCAACTTGGGTGTGGTCTTTGGAAACCTTTCCATACGTGCTGCACTACAAGCAAGGTAAGGAGAATGTGGTCGTCGATGCTTTATCACGCAGGTATTTCTTAATCTCAACTCTTACTTCAAAACTTTTAGGGTTTGAGCATCTTAAGGAGTTGTATGCCAATGATGTGGACTTTGCTAGTGTCTATGCCACTTGTGAACATGGTGCTTTTGAGAAATACTTTAGGCATGATAGTTATTTATATCGCCAGAATTGTTTATGAATGTTAATTGTTCATTGTGTGAATTATTTGTGCTTGAAGCCCACGGTGGAGGATTTATGGGGCACTTTGGTGTCGCTAAGATCTTGGACATATAGCATGAGAATTTTTATTAATCGGGAATGCGAAAGGATGTAGAACACATTTATGCCCGTTGCATTGCTTGTAAGCAAGCTAAATCGATCACCAAACCTCACAGCCTATACACACCCTTACCCGTATCTAGTCACCCTTGGATGGACATTTCTATGGACTTTGTTGTAGGGTTGACGAAGACAAAAAGGGGTGTAGATAGCATTTTTGTTGTTGTGGATAGATTTAGTAAGATGACTCACTTTATTGCTTGCAAAAAAAATGATGATGTTGTGCATGTTACTGATTTGTTCTTTAAAGATGTTGTGAGATTGCATGGTATTCTTAGGTCAATAGTTTCGGATAAGGACATCAAGTTTTTGGGTCATTTTTGGCGTGTTTTGTGGGAAAAATTGGGAACAAAATTGTTGTTTTCTACTACTTGTCACCCATAAGCCGATGGGTAAACGGAAGTTGTGAATAGAATGTTAGGGAGTTTGTTGCGTGCTGTGATAGGAAAAAAATTTGAAAACGTGGTCTGATTGCTTGCCGTTTATTGAGTTCGCTTATAATCGTATTGTGTATTCTACTACTGGTTATTATCCTTTTGAAATTGTTTATTCTCCTTTTGAAATTATTCATGGAAAAGAAAAAAACAATCTTGTGTTGCATTATCCACAATGGAAGCTGTTGGAACCCCGTTTCCGAAGCCCAACATTCGGAGTCCTAAATCTTGAGCTTATTACCCTGTAGGGTTATAATCAACATTTCCCAAAGATGGTGTGCCCATACCAAACAAACACCATAATCTCAACTTGACCTTATCAAAGAAAATTGTAGCTCTAAGTCTTTAATTTGAAAAAAAAATCTCGAACGAAGTTTTACATCTCAAGATATACTTAATGAGCTAAACGTGATCATACTCCAAGCATGCTCTCCCAACCGACCTCTTACTTATTCTAATGCAACTTTCTCAAAACACTCCAAAAGACACAATTTTTTTCTTTTTTTTTTGGAGAAACAATACAAGAAGTCAGGAATCTATTGCTTCAAGAATCACTTCATGTGGGGGTCGGATGGGGAAGTTATACCCGAAAGAATCGAACATGGTTATACCATCAATCAAATTG
>JANITX010181043.1:0-11691 GCA_027564395.1 Erythroxylum ulei
TCAGACGTCGTAGTCATTTGCATGGTTTCACCTGTTACAAGATGCTCTACAACAGTTGCTAGTAATGAAACAACCTATAGGCACAGAGAGATCAGTCACACAGGGCTCAACTTCATATATAATATGGTTCATGTTACAAAAACTAGTCCTTACCAACCACCTCTTTCTTAAAAAATAAAAAAGGCAAAAAAGAAGAAGAACAAGTACCAGAGAAAATGAATCATTTGCATCATACTAAAAAGTTGCAATCTCCATTTCTATTCCCTATAGTCATGCCTTCATCCCTAAAGCAATGTCATTTCTCCATATTGTTGACCAAAATGAATTAAGCCACACATTGGATATAGGAAAGTGACCATAATTCAAAGTAAGACAAACAGAAACTAAGAATATCAGGAGGTACAACCCAGGCAAATTTATTGGACACTTGACTAAACTTGCATTGTTTTCCACTAAGTAGTTTCACCAGGATATATCAAAATTATGTAGTAGTATACATTTAGATAGAGTCCAAGAAACTTCACAGTATTTCATTATGAGTCCACACACGCCAGAATCTCTGTTATTAATCAATTAGAAATGTCGATATATCAAACAAGTGATTTCATACCTCAGTGTTTTTTAATGCAGCTAGTGCTACACAAGCTCGTGAAAGAAGAAAATCTCCAGCTAATACTGCTACCTGTGACAAGAAAAGAAAAAGGATAGATGGTTAATGCAAAAAATTTTGAATTAGAAGATTTGTCTACATATCTATATTGAAGAAGTATATTGCTAAACTGGAAGCTTCTTTGATTTTGTTGCTATTTAGCATAAGATAATACTTAAGAAAAAGAAAGACTAATATGTTTGGTACATTGGAAAGCAGATATTAACTAATTCATCATAAGATTAGCAATATATTAAAATGTTGTTCATGTGATTAATATCTTACTAAAATAGCATGTTTATAGCATAGTCAAGACATATAGACAAAGAGTGCAGGAAAAGAAAAGAAAGGAATAAAATCTGGTGATGGATTCTTGAAACATATTTAAAATGAATATTTTATTCCACTAGCTAGAAAAGGATTAACTGTTTTTACAGCTAACATATCTTGAAGTGTTCTGGAAACAAGCATTGCACCTAGCTCTTCACCCCCAAGTTTTTTGTCCAACAAAGAAACTTTAACGTTCAAAAAACAAATGCAGAGTTGTGGAAGCAGAGATACAACAAGGCAAGATCAAAAAGGTAGAGCTCCAAGAGGGTACAGTTGACATGTCACCTTAAACTATACCTGCCTAGCATATGTTAGCATATCATTAAACTAGAGGTCTTGCAGATTTTACAAAAAGGACTCAATAGAACAGATAATAGGAAATTCTTGTGTAAGGGCAAGCAAACATCCAGCTCATTCATTTATCTTATGGATGAGAATCAATAGAGGGTTGCTTACGAGGGACATGATCGAGTTCTCCATAAGTTCATTGCACTGTGAGTTATGTAGTAAATAAATGAATAATCTGGAGCATCTTATGATTAGCTGCAATTATACCAGGCAAGTATGGGAGTGGATGCAGATTATTCTCAACTTGGTCATACCAGTGGACTCTTGGAATGAAACTATTACTTGGTTAGGGAACCTTTGGGTGCATAATGCAGTTGATCTTACACCAATTAAGTTAAGTTGGGCAATTTTGGTGTACTACATCTGGAAGGAGTGAAATTGTAGAAACCTTAGACAACAAAGCTGAATCATTGAAATGGTTTTTGAGGACATTTTCCTGTATTGAAGATTGGACATGTTAGCAAGAGGAATAGCTGTAAATCTCTCAAGTAGTATGAAGGGACAATGGGGATTGGAGTAATAATGGTTTATGTGGTCTCAAAAGTACCCCTTAGATAACAAGATGTAGACGATTACTAAGAACCACTACTCATTGTAATCTAGACTCTTTGGATTATCCTTGGCCTTTTGTATTCTAGCTGTAATTATCTCTAATCAACGAAATCTTTAATTAAAAAAAAAAATACTATTGGACTTGCATCATGGTGATAATTTTACCAAAAAAAAGCAATAGATACATCATCCAGTCAACCCACATGTATGTTAATGTATAATCTGAAAACTTACCCAAACTTCTACATTTTCAAAAACATGCTTTAGGATTGGAATCATTAGTCTTTTCATTTACTAAATCACCATCAATATGTCTAATCTTGAGAATTCATTATGGCAAATAAATCTTTAATTGTTGATTCAAGGCTCTCAGATAAATAAGAATATGAAACTTCCTAATGATGGTCCAATAAACCCAGACAATCTTTCAAAAGGCAGGCCAACCATTCACCATCTTTTGCATAACTAGCTGGTCTCAAGCCTCAACTCAGAAAGTAAAAGCCCTAGACTTAAAATTTAGTGATTCAAGGGCCTTTAATCCTTAATTTTAATATGCTTGACCATCTAATAGGAGGTTGTGATTTCAACTGGTTGCATTGGATCTTGTTCTGATATAAACATTTATATATGATAACTAACGACCAAGCACCAATGATAAGGACCTCTTAAATCTTCACAACTTGATTAAAAACCAAGCGGAGTAAAAATCTTCGCAGATATATTTGACAAACTTAAAAAATAAATTAAAGGAATAATACAAAATGGATAATAAAAACTCATTTGAAATGTATGACAAGGTAAAGAAAGGTGTATATTAAACAGCCATCCAGTTAACAAGGAATGATAAAGCTGTACCTTATTTCCCATTACAAAGTTCAATGAGCCAATGCCACGTCTTGTATCTGCATCATCCAAGACATCGTCATGTAAAAGACTTGCCACCTAACATGGAGACAAATGAATTCTTTCCTTAGTGCAAAAGCATTTAGAAAATAATGTCAGTTCAGAATAAAGGAGATTATATTAAAAGAAATTGTGATTGATAATGGGACTAACATGGATCATCTCAGTAATCTCAGCTATACGCTGCTGTCTTGTATGAAGTTCTGTCATCGAATTCTTTCCCAAACTGTTGGTTTCTGGTTCTGGAGCGTTAATATTTAAAGATGTTGCCATCAACAATAAAACCTGCATAAGACATTTCCTTATTATTCGTTCACAAAAAGATAGAGGTTAAGATCCAAATATAAATCTGTGAAAAACATTAGATCATAAAACATAAGCAACATTGGGTAAACTAATGATTCCAGTACAGACAAATACAAAAATGATAATCAGGCATAAAAAGAGTATACACTGAAAGACACATGGGTCGTGATACTTATAAAATAGGCAAAGATAAGGATGTTGTTAACATGATATCCAATTTCCTGTAAAAATGCTTAAGTTTGATGCCTAGATATAGAAAAAAAGCAACAACACATAGTTCCAGTGCCAGGCATCATGACTAGTGGAAAGCTGGTTTGCAGGAAACAAACAAATTGCTAATAATTGAAAAACAAATTGGTGAAGCCCGCAAGATGTTAAAAATTAAAAATCATCAAAAATCAACTATAAGAAGCAAAGATTTTGTAATCACCGTGGGGCGGAACCTCTTTCCCTCTACTCCCATCTTGAAGAAGTACTCAGCAGCAGAGGCAAGCTTAGGAACCTAAGTGAAATTGAGTCCAACTTTCAATATCAGCATATCTATATGACCACATATCTATTTCTAAAACTTGATCCCTATCTTGCAATTACATAATTCACACAGAGGACTCTAAAAGTGCAATACGTACCTCAGCAATTACCATTGCCCGCAATCTATTAGCAAGAAGGGATAACTCATCAGCAACAAGTGAAAATGGGTCAAGTTGTTCCTACGAAACAATCAAACAAAAGTCCCCATGTCAATCGAAGTTAAAGCATAATTTGGCATCTTTAGAAAGTAGCCGAACACCACCTTAGTTACATGTGGGAGATCAGATGCAATATAAACATCATTAGTTTAACAAAACAATGCAAAGCATACATGACATGACATGACATTTTAAAAGTGCTCTGGTATCAACTAGATCCTCAATTTGTGGATTCAACTTTCAGATTGCACGAAAGGAGCTTCTCTTTTCAATATCTCGAGTCTCAGAGTCCATGTAGACATGGAATTAGGGCGGGAAAAGGGAGATAGGAAGATGGATGAGAAGATTACAAGTTATAGTAATAAGTCTTAACTTAATCTGACAAAGAATTTTATATATTATAAATTAGTGTCACTATTCATCCACTAAGAAACTTTCAACCACACTGAAAATCTAAATTTCTTTTCTCAAACACTTCTTACAAATGAGATCAGAGAGAAATATGAAGGAGAAAGAAAAATAGAAGAAAATGATAAAGTGTACCTCAACTAAGCAGCTACTCTGGTGATGAATCTGATGTTTAAAGCCATCAAAGGCAGGTAAACTCCATGAATAAGTTTCTCTGAAACTTGAAGCCTACTAATCAACAGAAATAATGACCCAAAAAAAATTAAACAGTCACTACCCAAGTACAAAAACAATTGCTTGACTTTCAAATGATACAAGAGATAGAAGGTAAAGCAATAAATTGTTATCACTTTTACCTTTTGATTGAAGTCTCCAATACAGCAGGAACCGTCACCAAATCTGTCGGCCTGTGGAGAAAGTAGCAACCGATAACCAGAAACACCGCCACCTCTTGCAAATCTCAAAGCCCTTGAAATCCCACGACAGACTAGCATCTTCCTCCTGCCTTTCTTTTGTTCTTCTTTCTTGTGTTTACTATATGTTGCTTTCAAAAGAAAAGGAAGCTACAGAGGAAAATGGGGAGTCAATAAGCATTTAGGTGGCACCGCCTGGTTCATAAACTCTTCTGTATATATACGTATTATCCAACAAGCCTTTCAAACTAGTACTTTTTGTAATCAGCTCTATAGCTTCTTCAATAAACCCTGGTTCTTCGATCAAGTTTTGAATGTACTTTTTGTAATCGACTCTATAGCTTCTTCAATAAACGTTGGTTCTTCGATCAAGTTTTGAATAACTTTCTAGTCAGATCCTTCCTGTGTTTCGAATATGAAGTCGCATTCGAAGCTTATACGTATATATATTAAGAGTTTATGAACCAGGTGGTGCCACCTAAGTGCTTCTTGACTCCCCATTTTCCTCAATAGCTTCCCTTTCTTTCGAAAAGCAATACATAGCAAACACAAGAAAGAAGAACAAAAGAAAGGCAGGAGGAAGATGCTAGTCTATCGTGGGATTTCGAGGGCTTTGAGATTTGCTAGAGGCAGCGGCGACGGCGTTTCTAGTTATCAGTGGCTGCTTTCTCCACAGGCCGACGGATTTGGTGACGGTTCCTGCTGTATTGGAACATGGCAGACCTATCTTCTTTTTTCCTTGGCTTTTATCTGCTTTTTTGCTGCTAGTTTCGTCTGTCTCCAGCTTACACTTTACCTTTTGGTTATCCACGACTCACACATGAATGAAGCACGATTTTAGGGGAATTTTTCTTTGAGTTAGCATTGCTTTTATTACGACTTTCGAAAATATTTGACAATGCAATCTCAAAATCGGAATGATGGCAGTAAAAACACAGTCTCATGAAGAAAGAAACCTCAGAAAATGATTCCGTTGATGATATACTTTTAGCATAACTATCCAGCAAGTGATGATAAATACAATAATAATCTAATTAAAGTTACTCCTTCTGAGTAAGATTTCCACCTCTTTGCTCCTACCTCTCCTTGAGTTCCTGCTCAAATTGAACAAGTTTTTCTCAGACAGGCTTCAAAAACAACTTCAAATCTTGACGAACCCGTACCTCATCATGCTCTGACAGGTCCTTATCATCACTAAGCTGGACATCCATCTGCAAAATATCAAAAACAAGATGTCTGAGAAGAATGAGAAGAAGTTTTCTGTATTTTACTTGGAATAATACTACAGGTACTTATACAGGAATACATAGATTTGAAAGAGGAAAATAATCCCTATAATCATGGTAAATCCCCATATCTATGATATTTACATTAACTATATAATCCCTATAATTATGTAAGTGTTATATTCTGTAACACTCCCCCTCAAGTTGGAGCATAGATATTGATCATGCCCAACTTGTTACAAATATAATTAACCCAATTTCCCAGTAAGAAGTATTTCAATGGTCCTAAATCCTTTGTCCGAAAAGAAGTCCCAAAGAATGCCTTCAACCTTGTGATCCCTGCTTTATCACTTCCAATGATCACTATATCATCCACATATATAACCAATAAAATGCACCCAGAACTAGATGATGCAAAGAACACTGAGTGATCATATAGACTTCTTCGAAAGCCAAACTCAGTCATTAGAGTACTAAATCTTCCAAACCAGGCACTAGGTGATTGGTTCAAGCCATACAGAGACTTTCGTAATTGGCACACTTTCCCTGACTTCCCTTGAGCAACAAATCCAAGTAGTTGTTCCATGTAAACCACTTCAGATAAATCCCCATGTAAGAAAGCATTCTTCACTTCAAGTTGGTGAAGTGCCCAATTGTAAGTGGTAGCTAAGGAGATAAACAAGCAAATAAAAGAAAGTTTTGCAACTAGAGAAGAAGTCTCAGAATAATTCAACCCATATGTCTAAGCATATACTTCAGCAACCAACTGAGCCTTTAATCAAGCAACAAAATGATCAGGACTCATTTTAACAGTGAACACTCACAGCCAATAGCCTGTTTCCCTGAAGGAAGAGGCACAAGATCCTAAGTATGATTATGCTTTAAGGCCATCATTTCTTCCTTCATTACAGCTTGCCAACCATCATGAGCCAGTGCTTCAGCAAGGGACGTTGGGATAGTAACAGAGTCTAAGGAGGCTACAAAAGACTTGGAGGAGGGAGATAAAGCATGATAAGATACAAAAGAAGAAACAGGGTAAGTGCATGCGCGTTTACCTTTACGAAGAGCAATAGGAAGATAAAGGCTAGCATTAAGTAGTGGTGAGAAATCTGAAGACAAAGCAAAATGGGTCAGGTCCATGTCCTGGTCGATGGGAGGTGCCTCAATAGACTGCTGTACACATCTAGAATAAACCTGACGAATAACAAGTCAAGAGGGAGGAGAAACTATTTCTTTACTGCCAGTATAAAAAAAAATTGTCCACTGAATCGCTAGAGTGCGAAGAAGAAGGCACAGAAGAACCTAAGAAGGGGGTATTCTCGAAAAAGGTAACATCAGCAGAGACCAAGGTAATGACCCAATGAAGGAGAATAACAACAATATCCTTTTTTAGCACGAGAATATCCCAGAAAGACACACTTGAGTGATTTGGGATCCAATTTCGAAACCTAAGGTTGCATATCTTGAATAAAGCAAGTACACCAAAAAATTCGAGGAGCAACAGGAAACAATGTATACTAGGGAAAGAGATGGGATTATGGAATCTAACCGTCAAGAACAGAAAAAGGCATTCGGTTGATTAGGAAACAAGCAGTAGAAACTGCATCGACGCAAAAAAAATTTAGGACCTGCATATAAAACATTAATGACTGGGCAACTTCTAACAAGCGACGGTTCTTTCACTCTGCTACACCATTTTGTTGAGAGGTAACAATACATGATGACTGATGAATAATACCATGTTGAGAGAGATAAGATTGAAAAGCATAGGAAACATATTCTTTAGCATTATCACTTCTTAAAATGTAGTTGGATTTGATGAATTGAGTCTTAATTTCAGCAAGAAAGGCACAAAGTATAGTAAACAATTCTGAGTAAGATTTCATAGGATAAAGCCAAGTAACCCAGGAATAATTGTCAATAAATGTCACAAAATAACGAAAACTAGATTTGGATAGAATAAAACAAACACCCTATACATCAGTATGCACCTAGTAAAAGGAAGACTCAACTTGTTTATTTAGTCTAGGAGAATAAGAAACCCTATGATGTTTAGCAATTTGACAAGCTTCACACTCCAAGACAGATTCTTGTTTAAGACTAAGACATAACTTTTATAAAATTGTGATAGACGGATGACCAAAACGACAATGAGCAACATTCTTAGCTAATATTTCCTGAGCATTAGCTTCCTTGGCTAATATTTTCTGCATTGAATCATATACAATACAAATAAACAGGTTAGAAATAACGTAGATGTGTATAATATTGGTGGGTATCAATTCTTTCGTATGAAACCACTAAGGCACACTTGGGTGATGTTTGGTAGAAGGTAATGGTAAAGGAGATTACATGGATGTAAAACATGATTTTGAACACTATGTAATAATATAACAGTTTTCAAGTTTTATGCACAACAAACAGAGTAATCAACAGTGTAGTGTGATAGTGATTACATGACACGCATCATCAAATTATGCCAAAAACTCAATGAAATTGATTAAAAAGACGAAGAAATCACACCTCACGGTCCTTGGCTGTCTCATAATCATCATAAAGTTCCTGGTCAACACACTCACGGTACCACACCAATCATGGAATTAAACATTGCCAATTTCTTCACTAAACAAGGAGTAAAGCGAGGTAATTGAAGACTAAAAACAAATACATTTCAATTCCTAATGAAATTCTCATAGTCAGAGAAGATATATCACGGAGATGAAATGGCAAAAGAATATCCACCAATTTTTTAGGTATGTGATAGTCCAATGTGGAATCGTGAACAAAAAGAGTAAAGAAAGAAAGAGAACTGACTCACATAGTAATATCAACAACGGGAAGCTCGGACATGGACTCAGCTGAATCAAGGGAATTCTCAACCAGCTCTCTAATAGTAGTGTAAAGGCATTTCCCAGACTGAAAATTACATCATCAAAAACCTGTCATGAACCCATTTCCTTTTCTTTCTTCAACGTACAAAATTAACATTATATCATTGCATCACATTCGAACTTGCCAGCTTAATAAGCTCCACTTCTATAAATAAACTCATTAAGCATTTTAATTATGAAATATGAACACATATAAACCTTTGAACATCCTTAATTCTGTCATAATTAATCAAACGAAGAAAAAGAAGAAGGTAGGCCTTACATTGTCAAAGCCGGCAATGTTTTGTTCTCTGCAAAGAACTCTGCCGAAGATTCTGAAACCACCTCGAAAAAAAGGATAAAGAAAAGATGAAAAAAGAAATTGGAGGAAAAGAAGAGAGAAAATATAAAAAAAAGTTAGGAAAAGAACAGATTCTGTTTGAGAAGGGTTTCTTTTGGCTTTCTGGTAGATTTGGTTTTAGATTTCTTATTATCATTAACCTCCATTCGATTGTCGCACTTCTCGCTGATATTGTGAAGTCAATAACTCTGTTCTAAGAAGGAGATGGTTTCGCATTAGGGTTCTGTTTGGTAGATGTTTATTTTCCTTCTCGCCAGGCGGGGATGACAATTCTTCCAGGCTCGGGCCTGACTTGTCCGGCCCAACTCAACTCGGGCCGAAATTAACGGGCTATGGGTTAGGATTTTTTGATTGACTGGACCAGGGGTTGAGCTCGGGTCAGAATTGTTCTGGCCTGGCCCAACCCTAGGCCCGATCGAGAGCTACAGAGTAAGGTTGTTTCGTCAAAAACTTCGTTATTTTTTTAATTTTTCTTTAAAAAATAATAAATTGGTACCGATCGGACTAGAGTCAAGCCAGATATCAGATAGCCTATGATCAAACTGGGTTACAAGTTGAACAATCCCCCCATAATCGGACCAAGAGCCAAGTCACAAGCCGACTAACCCTTGAGTCAGGTCAGGCTATGCTAGAAATGACCCAGGCCCACTCGAACCATTGTATCGCCATGCCACTTGCTAGGTCTTCAGCGACCACAGTTTTGGTACAACAAAAAATTAAACATAATTAGTATTGATTAATGAACTTAATTAGAGTTAGTTTTTATTATTATTTATGATAATAAAGTTAACGCCAGGGAAGTTGAAGCCCAAAGAAATAGTGAAATCAGGAAATGGGCCAAGCTGTCAAAACCTATATCTCATCGTGTGTAAGGTCTAGATGACAATGAATAACCCATTATGGATATGAGATACAAATATCAAAGCGTTTCATTTATATACATATTACTAATTTTATTCTCTTATGTTTTTTGGGCGTTGGATTGGAAGTTAAAGTCGATGTTATTGCCGTTCTTTTCTCGTTCTGGACATATCTATGTTTTGATGAGGCTCCATTTGTATTTGTGTATGGTACAGTCACGTGAAACTTGTTGGTAAAATGATCAACAGCAAAATCTTATCTTCGTTTTTTCAGCCAATCGAATGCCTCCACTTGGGCGGTCGCAGTGAGCTTTCCCTCTCCCTGCACAGCTTTCAATTGTGAAGTGGGAAAATTATAGATCGGATACATCCACGCCTGTCACATCTATTTATTTATAACATTATTTTTTGTTGACATTATAACATTATTACTTATGGCCATAAATAAATAAATATATATAGTATTAAATAGTACGGTTTAAAGAAATCAAAAACATGTTTAATTGATGGTAAACATTTAAGTTAATCCATAAGAAAGTCAAACCATCTATTCCAGAATAAAATAATGTATTTATATTTTTCATTTAGTTAACGTACAAATGTAAGGCTTGCATGCCTTCTAAAATTTATTTATACTCTTTGTATGTTTTTTTTTGTTAATTTAATTTTTATTCCAGTAATTGATTATTTTTCATCTTCAACCGACTGCATCTTGTCATCGTCTTAAAACATCGTAAGTAATAAACAAAAAAATCGTGAACTGGATTAGCTAATAAAAAATAATTGAATGTAATATGAGCTATTATTATAACAGTACCTTATCCTGTCGGCTCGTACGGCTTCCAATAATTTTGCGGTGTGGGTGTGGGAATTAAGTCATCATAGCCACTTTTCAATTGTTCACCTACGACAATGGATGGGTTGGCCGCATCGAAAATAACACATCATTTTCCCTCCACCGATAAATTAAGGGGAGTGAAATGTCGCGCTGGTTCCGGAGCGGGGAAAGGACATGGACCATAAGTTCGCATTTTCAACGTTGTCCTATATCATTATAAACATATCAATGTGGTCCTATATCATCGGGCTCTCCATTCCATTGTTCATAGGCATTTATCTATCTAGTGCATCTTTTATATATAAGTGAACATATACAAATCTATACATAGCTAGCGTCACCTTTTCTGGTTAATCCTGATCCCCGTTGCCAGGTCTTGTACTTAACTAGTGGCCATAGTATTTATCCTTAATTAAATAGTGGATAAAAACAAAAACAGTGCGAGTGAAGCTATAATTGTTAGTAAATTGAAATATGAAACACCTAAAATATAAAGAAAAAAAATAACAAAAAAGAATTAATACATTTAGGATAAACTTAACAAAACAAAGTATATACATTAGGAAAGATATATATCAATCTCTTTAATAAATTCAACTTGAAAAAGATATATAAATAAAATAGAAACTAGAACATGACAAAGCTAAACTGTATAGAAATTACTCTATATTTCTGTAATTGTAATACAAAATGTTTTATTATCAGTGTTACAGCTATATCAAACTTTAATGATATAATTGTTAGACTTTTTTCATCAACTATAAATAAACCCCCCCTCCCCCTTCATTTAAATTATCCAAAAACTATAACAAAAATATTTACTCTTAGTAAGAGTAGTAAAATTTTGTGAGCAAATTTTTTGGGTGTATTGGGGTAAGGGTTTGAGAGTGTGTGAGAAAACACTAGTGAGTTGAGTGTTGAGTGTAAACACTTGTAAG
>JANITX010181081.1:0-11688 GCA_027564395.1 Erythroxylum ulei
CAAAACTAATCAATTCTTTTCTCATTAATTTTCTTAAAGCACAATTTCATCTATAACACAATACATATACAAAAACATTCATTCAATTTTATTTAATATTTCTAAATTCCACTAAAAGATCGGGGTCCAACATGCACTAATTGGTCAATGACATGTAGCATCTGGACTTTGGCTAAGCTATTATCAAAAGCAACCACCACCCTACTATAATGGCGGTGTTGATGATTGCAAAGCACAAACCATTTTTCTCCCAAGAGCTTTCAATTAGAGATCTTTTCCAATCTTAGTTTGGTCTCTAGGATTCCTATCATCACTAGTTTATAGTCCAAAAGAAAAATCCTTCGGCATTTGTTGTTTAGAGGGGTTGTTAATCCCTCCAACATTCTAAAAGATTATTGACATGATTAAGGGCTTTTAAGTTCAGGTCTCTTCGAGCTATTCTTTCTCCCTTTTTCTCCAACTATTGACCTTGAATTACTTATTCTGTGTAGGAACAATATGTGTTAATGTAATAGTAGTGGGAGCAACTGGAGCTTCTTCTCTTTGGTTTAGCTCCACTTCACCTTGATATTTATTAGGAGCTCGAGAGCAGTTTCTTTACTTGCTTGGTCTACTAGCTTCTCTTAAGTTTGGGAGCCACCTTCCTTTAATACCATTTCAATATTACTCTTAATAACATTCCTTTAACTTGGGATAATAGAATTGTCATGGTTAGTTTCTTTAATCACTTTATCTAAGCTCATCATCGTTGTGTAGTCTCCTCTTACAAATCTCCTATTTGTGGCTCTCTATTATTTCCTTTGCTCCTTTAAAGATGGTTCCACCTTCACCAAGCCTTGGAATGGGAATGGCATTTGAAAGTTCTTTCCTAGGGTCATCACTTATATATAATCTTGTATAACCCACTCTACTTGTAGTGGATGCATCTATGTTTATTAGTTTACCTATGCAGCTGGCCATTATACTAAGTCCCTTGGTGGACCTTTACTCTAAGGGAACACTATTTAGCTTGATCCATATATAGACATTTGTATGTTTGATATTCTCAAGCATATTCTTTGCATTTAGAATTGCAAGAATAGAAGCTTCTTTTGAATGTGCTATGGACTAATGCCTAGAATTCCCTTAGTAGTTAATAACATCAAATTTCAACAAGGTCAAATTTTCTCAAATAGAAGAACCTCTTTTAATCCACTGGTTTTCCAATGTTTTAGGGAACATGTTTTAACGAAAAGGAAGAGATGGCATTTTCCCATAAAGAAACCTACAAGAGTTGTTTCCCAATGCTTTGCACCTTTTTTGAGGATCTAAATGTTTGGAGCCACCAATTTTTGCCCTTCAATTATCTTAAGATTACAAAACTCTAAGGAGCTACCATTGATTTCCTCGACCACCTCTACCATTGATTTCCTCGACCACCTAACACTAGTTTAGTAGAGGGTTAATGTTTCTTGAGTTGTAGGCTACTGTTTCAGCCCTAATACCATTACCATCATTAATGGAGAAGGAGTTATTATCCTTCTGTAGGGGTTCAGGATAGAAGGAGGGGTTCCCAGAGATGGAGTCTGAGGCTTTAAAATAGGGTAAGGGTGGAAAATCATCCATTATATTAGATCCCACATCACAAAAGCTTTGTGTTTAAAGCTAGGAATAGTAAAATTTTCAAAGTGGAAGGTAGCTTTTTCTAAAAGTTGGTTCCAAAAATGGTAACTAAAGGTAGAGGTAGGAAAGCCTTTCCAGGAAAAGGATAAAAATGCCCCTCTAGCCTGAGAGAAGATTCCCAGCCGTAAAAGAAACCAAAAAGAAGGAGAGGAAGCCAGTAGAGAGGAAACATGTAAAGGGATGTATAAAAAGGGCGTCAACACGCAAAGTGGAAGGTGATGGAGGAATAGGAAAGGCAAGGGTGGGAAAGCTCCCTCATTATTGGTGTTTTCCTTTTGTTATTGTTCTATTTTGTAACCCTATGCGCACCTGAAAAATTTTATTTACTACTTGTAATGTTCTTTAAAAATAACATACGAAATTGCAATAAATGAAGTATGATAATGCATTTGTCTTATAAAAGACAAGTTACTTTTAAATGGGTTCAATTGACTTACGATATTTTATGTTTAAAAGTGAAGTTACTAATATAATTAATAAAACACATAAAATTAATGATTTTCTAATCATATTTATTAATTTTCAAGTTTGAATATAAAATTTGTTTCATAAATGAATTAAATTCTAATAACAAAGAATTTACTTATTAAAAATTATAAAGAATTAAAAAAATATGATATATTTATTTAACAAAATTAATTATATAATTATTACATACAATAATCTAAATTATTTAGGGTTTTATATATACAATGCTATTTGCATAAATAAAAATAATTATTTATTTATAGACTAATCAAAGTTCAACACATTTTATCGCTTCTTCAAGAAGATCAAAATGTATAACAAAGGTTGGTTAGCAAAATCTAAACGTTAATAGAGGTATTTTATTATTATTATTGATTCATATGAAATAAATTATTAATAGAAAAGTGCCAAGTAATTCCATTTATTAGTGTATATGGGTTCTAAATCTTAAGAATTAATAGAGATCTTGTAAAAATTCATTTAAAATTAAAGTGTATCACTTATCAATTTTAATAAAAATTGAGAATTCGTATGAAAGAAAAATAAGTAATGGAAAAGGGTCATTTGGAATTTCCTATTAGTGTTCTTATTAAAGAAGAATTATTAGGAAGGAGGGTGGATGGAAGCGGGTACAAAAGTAAGCTCAAAATAGTTATGGAAATTTGTTTATTCAAAGTAAATTCTATTTCCAAAACCCTTGAAACACGCGTGAGATAAAGTCACTTAAATCTAACTCTCACAATAAATCATAGAGCATGTCTGAGATTAAGTCATTTTTACCATCACACCCTATATAAATAAGAAGAAGTCAAACCTCCAAAACACTTCCAATTAAGCTCAAAATGACCTAGATTGCATTCTAACTTTTTCTAAAAGATTTAAATAAATTTATATCGTTATTTATGGTATTATGTTGCACTTTAACATTTTAAAAATGGTACTAGTAGCACTTTAAATCCTAATAGAGTTAAATTTCTTTTAGTATCTAGTAATTAGGCTGTTAATTTTGCTTATATGCTATTACAACTAGGCAATATAAACCCATCAATCACCAATAAGATTTAAAAAATAATTTTTTAAAAACATTTATTAAAGGCATGATGTGCACCTTAACATTTTGTAAAATCATGTGAATCCTAACGATAAAGCTTTGAAACCCAAAACACTTTATTTGTAATCAAACCCTAAGAAAGGCTAAATCAAATTAAGAATGGAACCTTGACCTAATGAATATATGAAATCATAAACCAAAGGTATAAAAGAATTTTGATTTGTCATTATAAAGAACTATAATCAATATTATAAGATGATTTGCAAGCCATAAGAAAATAACTTGATAATTTTTAAAAATTCTTTAAAGAACCAAAGAAAAAACTCTTTCAATTTTATTAATGATAAAAAAATTGATATTCAATTTACAAGATGGCTTATTTATTGGTTATATAAAAGAGAATATCTTGGAATAATATTTCAAAAAGAGACTATTTTGGAATAGTATTCCAAAGAAACTAGGAAACAAATATATAATGAGCTAAGTAAAATTTCAAATGATATCCTAAAATAATATTCCATAAATAGAATATTATGAAATAGGATTCTAAACAAAATAGGAAACTTTAAATAGAAATCATTAGCATGTAGATAGACATCACATGTGTGGTCATGTAAGCCATATGTGACCTTGTTGCTCTAAAATACACTTGAATGAAGCCAACTTATGCTCATTCTTCAATTTCGCTTGACTATACACGTGTCGCCACTTCTCTCATAACATTGTAAGTTCATCTTAAAACCTTTTTTTTTCATTGTTGGTATAATTGATCCGTTTGGCAAACTTAATGGATGAAAATCAAATTGATTTATATTATTGCCTCCTTCTTTAAAAAGATTCGTCTTAAATATCACCTATATCAAAAGGAGTTAAATAAAAAATAAAAAGTAGTGCTCATATTATACTTATTTGGAAGATCTAATTTATAAACATTATCATTATTCTGCTTAACAACTTGAATTTGATTATCTCTTTTTAGTTACTACTTAGATCTTAAATGGGAATCTCTTTTCTCATATGCACTCACACCTAATCACTTGGCCTAAAAGTAATTTTGTTTCTCCCTTTTCTAGCTTTGGATGCATATTCTTCATTTTTTTTCTTTCAATATGATGAAATTTTTTATTCAATTTTAGGGAGATTTGCCTACCATAACTTAGTAACACCTATGCATCTATTTTGCCTAAAGAGTTTTGTACAAAAAAATCCTATGCGATATTAGTTTCGGTTTTGTCGGATACTAAAAAGATATGGACAAAAAGGTATATAGGCCATTTGTGGTGGTCATTTCTTGACCAAATTAACAAGAAAGTTAGGAGTGTATGGCCTAATCCCATGAAAGCCGAAAAAATTAGCAAGAAAGCTAGGATTGTATTGACAATCAATTCTTTCTCTAGTTTTACCAACTTTGACATGATGTTTTTATTGAACATGAATATGAAGGTTAATGGTGAATATGTGCTAACTAGTATGGATGAAAATTATGTTGAGGTTGATACAGGTCCAATAGTTGGAGCTAATATTATAAACCCCCCACCACCTCCAACCATGTGAAAAACATTGATACATCAATGGCACACTAAAAATTAGTGGTTAGAACTTAGTGAGCTACTCATGATGCTACAAGGGTGATTTGAAAAATATGAGTAGCGTTTAAATGAAATGGAGGAGAGGTTATCGCACATATTAATGACAAGAAGCCTGAGGCTACACAATCAAGTCCATCATACTAATGATCAGTGGTTAAAGTTTAAGATGTTAATTTTCTATTTAGATCACTATATTGGCATTTTGTTTCTTCTTTCTTGCATAATTAGAAGTAAATTTGGATTTGTTTGCTATCTTTTGTTTCCCTTTGATACTTGAATGTTTTTTGGTTATTTTTAACTCCATTTTTGTTCCATTTAGTCCCTTTAGCATATCATTGTTTGTTATTTTATTTTTAGTTTGTTTTAAGGTATAAATAAATTCTAGACGATGATCATAAATTACTTAGATAACATACTACAAATAGGAGACATATAAGTTTCTTATACCTTCTTATTTTCCTCCCTTTCTATTTATTATCCTTAATAATTATTTTCATTCTTTGTATTTTATACATTAAGGATAATGTACAACTCAAGTATAGGGAGGGAATCAATTGATTTATATTCCTTGTTTGTTTTGCTATTCATTATATTGTAATTAGCTTAAAATAGAACAATGTAGGAAATTTTTGTTAATGATAGAAATATTAATCAAGATAACACATTATAAGTCTAATATTCTCCAATAATCATGACAATAAACACTTAATTTGCATTATAATATTTTCTATACAATTCAGGCATATAACCAAGTTAAAAGTGAATTATTTCAAATAATTTTAGTATCTCACAGAAAAATGTATAAATAAAAACAAAAATATGTGAATAACTGAGTATAAATAATTTTACTATGTTGACTTTAACCTAAGTAAAAAGATTGAAGTTAAAGAGTGGTGTTACTAGCCATTTGAAATTGTAATCTAACGAAGTAACTATGAGCACTCATGATAAGGTATTTGCTTTCATTTTAAAAGGCTATGTTACTTTTCAAACAAGTCTTTAAATGCTCCTTAGTTAATTTAAATTTTATTGTTTTATTTTATGTTACTTCAAGTTATTAAAATATTTAAAATTTTAACCATTTTTATCATGTATATCTACTTTATACATTATATTAAATTTTGTAGATGAAGTTTTAAGTTTAAAGGATTATTAAAGTAAATTAAATTGATTTAGAAAGTTTCTAAATGCCTAACTAATTGATAAACAATGTAAGTGAATGTATGATTGATAGTCTTGATTACTTCAGTTTATTTATAAAATTGTTTCTTTGGATTACCACCTTTTTAAGTTAAGAGTAATATAATTGATTTACTTGAGGATAAGAAAAAGCTCAAGTTTGAGAATATTTGATATATATGAAATATACGCATATTTTCTTAAGTATTTTGCTTAATTCAAATGCTAAATTACCTTATTTTACTTATCTTTTGATATCTTTTCAAGTAACTATGCAAATTAGACCTTAGAATATTTTGCCTATTTCGTGAAACAAGGCCCCAACCACTACCTATTCCTTCTAGTTGTTATTGTGTTGCGCACTTTGTGTGCTTATAATTTAGAAAGGTTAATGCAATAAGTGACATAGTCTGAACCATAATTATATACGAGACCATGTGCAAGTTAAAGAGGAATAATATGATCCATAATTAAGAGACATGATCATGCTAGAGGTTGTGTATTTATCTTCAAGAAAATAGTAAGATCCACCACTTAGAGCGACAATAGTGCTAGAGATTATGTCTACCACCTAAAGAAATCATAGAAGCCTATGGTATGATCTATAATTTTGGGGCAAATTATATCCCGAGAGGAGTAAAACATATAAACCCTAATGTTATGAAACTTTAGCTATCGTTTAAAGAAAATATGTCTAGAAACATTCTTTTCTCTCCAAAAGCTAGCGTTAACTATCAAAAGGCTTTTTAACCCTTGGGCAATTGATTTTAAGCTAGCTTTCACTAGAGAATCAAGATTGGGATATCAGCTTAATAGATCAAGTTATCAATATAATTAGAGAAATTTTAGTTCAACTATGATTTCTTTATTTTTATCTTTTGATTTCATTATTTTAAATATGTTTATGGCTAAACATTTTTATATGTTTAAATAGAAAACTTTGAATGGTTATTTTTGTATGGAGTAATTTAATGTAATTTATGATATATGATATATTTTTCTTAGCTATCTTTATTAGTCTTAAAGTTGATTTATTCATGCTAGTGTCTAAGTCTAACCTTGATTTACTTGTGGATGGCTTAAGAGAGTCTATTTATGAGTAGACTGTGGCCTAGGTAAAAGTACTTTAATGGGGTGTTCAAAGGAGACTAACGCAATCTTCCTATTGTTAGAGTGAGACCTTTTATAGGATTTTATAAATGCATTTAAGAGGTGTTAGCATTAGTAGATATATGGGTTAATCAATTAGAGAGTCAATGATTATAACTTTAGAGAGTATAGTTTTAGTGTCTAGAAAGTTCTATCAGTTCAGAAAAACATATCTAATCTAGGTTAATTAAATTATAAAGTTAAAAGTGCTACTAAAAAAGTACTCATTTAAGTATAATTATTTGACTACATTCTTTTTGACCAGTTGTCTTATTATTTATTCTCTTAGCTATTGTTGAAGCAAGTAAGTTTAGTCTTATTTTATGTTTATTTATTCCTAAACTTATAAACATCCTCTCTTTATTTATTATCTCTGGAATTGTTAATAGTATTAAGCTTTATGTCCACATCACTTCCTTGTAGATTTAAAACCTCCACTTACTATTACATTACTTACTGACAATAGGTGCACTTGCCTAGCTAATAAATAATAGATTTGTAATATAAAAAACTTTAATAGAATTAACATAAAAGTACATCAACACCAAAATAACTCACATCACCCTCCTTTTCCTTCTCAAATAAAATTGATGGATATGTATAAATCTTCTCTTTTAAATACACTTTTAAGAATGCATTATTAATAACCAATTTAAAAATACTAACTTAACCATTAGAGAAAAACAACCCTTGCAATCCAACCCTTCAATTTGATTATACCCAATTTCCACAAGTATTGCCTTAAGCATGTTAATAATACTATTAAGTTTATAATTTACCATAGACAACCATTTGCTTCTAATTTCGGCTTTACCAACTAGTAAAGTCATTGATTCTTATGCATTATTTTGTTGTAAAGCCTTTAATTCTCGTTAAATTACTAAAATCTAATTAAGATATATTAAAGCTTATTAAAATATAGTTGATTCCTTCACTATATACATATTCAACATGTATATTGCATAATTTTATGAAAAAAAGATATGGTACTAAAAAAAACTAATATGTTGATTATCTATAAAGTCCCTATTTTACATAAAATTTACCTGACAGGAAGAGTGACAGAATCAGACAAAAATCTTGAAGACAAATAGGTATTTCAATAAATTTTTAACTTTTCTTGAGTTAAGTATATATGGTGTGAATTCGACAGGATGACTTATAGGCAAATCTATAGTGTAGTATTTTGACGTAAAATTTCAAGTGATTCATTGTTACTTGAAGTTGGTATAGGTGAAGAATTGGTGACAGAAACTATATATTGAAAAAAAAATTTATTATACTTAAAGGAATGTCGTTGTTATGCTTAATTTCATATGCAAAAAAAAAATGAGATTAAAGAAAAAAGAATATTCTTAATCATAAACAATATCTTGCTTTCAATGTCATACATTTTATAACCTTTTGTATTTAATATATACCTAAAAAAATATTTGATAAATCTATGAAATTGATTGTTTGTTACAAAATCAAGGCCACTAAAATTAATATATGATTGTAATTTACCGATTAAAATTTCAAGAGGTGTGTGCTAACTAAAAATCTTGGAAGGCAATCTTTACGAACAAAAATTGTAGCTAAAATAAAATTTGACCACAAACATTAAATATAATTTGGACTCTTTTGAAAAAATCTCTTGCAATGTTTAGAAGTTCCTTTTGTTTCCTTTCCACCCTCCCTTTTTGCTAAGGTGTAAAACTACATGTTCTTTCATATTACATATCCTTCTTAAGAAAAATTTTGAACATTCCTTGTTATTAAACTCATAATCATTATTAGGCTTGATATTTTTGACTTTTATCCAACATTGAGTTTTACTAGAGTAAATAAATTTCTTTAAATTGACAAAACTTTGGTTTCTTTTTAGCAGTATAAAAGTCCAACTTAGCCTACTTTTTTCATTAACAATAATAAAAGAAAAAAAATCTTTTATGAGAAATAGAAACCATATGGTGTGGTACCCATTTTTTAAGTTTGATTTATAACAACATTTTTTGGTGCTTTGGTATTGTGAGTTAACCAAAGCTTGTTCCTTTGACTATGTATAAGCCCTCTTTTTCTTTCTCAACAACTAATACATTCTTTGTCTCAAGGTTCTATTTAAGATAAAGGTATAAGATAAAAAAGATATTAATATAACTTTCTAGTGTGTAAGTTTGAAAATGAATAATAAATTGAATTTAAATATTAATATTAATAAAACATTATCCAACTTAAACTTTAGACCAAGATACAAATGGTTATGTTTCTCTTTTTTTATCAAAGATACATAAGGCAATGTGACAATTAATGACTTAACAATGTATTTTACATAATAAAAATGGAAAACTTTAGATTGATATGGTCAGTTGTACTAATGTTTATGATCCAAAAGCCTATAATTTTATTACTTTCATGATAATGAACTAATGATATTTAATTTACCAGGAAAATTTGAGGTGTTGATATTGAAGTTGTGCTATGTTTTCACTCCTTTTCCTTTCAACATTCTCATTATTTCTTCCATTTTGTTTTAAATCTCCTTATATTTTTTTGTCTTTAATGTTTAAATGACAATTCCTCTCCCGATTTTTATTCTTATTTTTTTTCCAATAGTCAGGGTGAAATATTAGCTTAAAGCAACCCTCCTTTATGTGACCATAGTGGTTGTAGTGCTTACAGTGCCACTTCTCTCTCTTTTTTACCTTTTATTTCTTAATAATGCTCTTATGGATCTATGTTTGAGTTTTTGATGCTAATGTTATCGAATCACATTATTGGTAAAGCTAATTTGTACTTCTATTTGTGATTCAATTATTAAAATTGTCAAATAGGCCTTATTGATTAAAGGCAAATGATCTTGAGGTAAAGCTAGTTTTATGCGATTATATCTCTCATTTAGTCCCAAATTTATCATCTTTTATATGTGCTTAAAGGCTACATAACCATATTGAGGAAGAGGGTTTAAAATTGCTACCTAACTTCATAACTTCCTCAACAAGTGCAAAAAGTAACCATTATTGCATTTCCTTGTTTCACTAAACCAGATTTACTCTAAATTTGTTAAATTAGAGGACTATTACTTTCACCAAATCTATCTTGAAGTCAATTTCATAATTCTTTGACACAATTACAGTAAATAAAACCTCAACTTGATCTTTTAAAATATAGTTGAGAGTCAATGATGTCACTATGAAGTCCATCCTTTAAAATAAAGTTGAGAATTGATGATGTCACTACAAAATTCACCCTTTTCCTATAGTTTAAATTCACAAACTCTAACTCGCATCTTACATTAAGATTAATGCTCATAGCCCTACTGTAGGATCTATAGTTAGTTTTAAGTAAAGTAGTATTGACAAAAGCCATACTAGGATGATCTAAATTTAGCAATTGAATTGAATTTCCATTAGCTTCCATATTTACTCTTTTCAATTTTTTGTTGAGGTGATTATTTAATCTTCTACAGGGATCTATTAGACCTTAAATTCCTATGGCTTACATAAAAAGGAAAGATTACTTTAATATTATGAATAAATTATACCAAACACAGTACGATATTTGTGAAAACTTCTATATTGATGCATAAATGTAAGATTCCACATCGGTTGGGAAGGACAACGAAGCACCTCTTATAAGGGTGTAGATACCTTCCCGTTGCAGACGCGTTTTCCATGCCCTAACGCACCGGATCCCATCAGAACTCCGAAGTTAAACGTGTTAGGGCCAGAGCAGTACCAGGATGGGTGACCTCCTGGGAAGTCCTGTGGAAAAGCAAAACCGTGAGGGTGCGAGGCCCTAGAGGCCGAGGCCCAAAGCGGACAATATCTGCAAGCGGGTGTGCGCGAGGCCCGAGAGGCCGAGGTCCTACACCAATGGTGGTTGACAAATTAAATCCTTCTATGTTTTAATAATAATAATAATTTAAAGAATTGGTTAAGAAATAATTTTAGGTATTTGGATTGAAATTCAAATAAAGGATTTGTACAAATCAAGATTGCAATATTGAGAATCATACTTCAATGTGCAAGAGATAAATAATGTGCAGATTATGTCTCAACAAACAAAGATTGAAGATTATGTGAGATTTGCCGATTGATGCCAGTACTAGTCAACCAACTTGTTGCAACTCGACTAATAATAATCATATCTATTATTTGGAGTTGAGACAAGTCGACCAGCACGTTACAAGTCGACTATTGACAACAGATCTATCAGTTGGTTGAATGGACTAGTCGACTATTCGAAGAGCGGAATAGAAAGGTTTATGAAAAATGTTGGTACTAGTCAACTGATTCCTTGAATACAAGTTGACTATAATGTACTAGTCGACTATCAAACATCGACTAGTCAACTATCAGTTGCAGCTGAACATATATGACTGAGTCAATTGATTACAAACGGAACAAAAATCTTCATACAATGGCTAGGAGCATTCTACAATGGCTAGAAGAGTTCTACAACGTCTAGAAACATCTTGAAGCCTGCAAATAAATTGAGGGAACTTCAAAGGATCGATTACACAAGTCCAAATTGAAGCATTCTTACAATAGATCAAAATTTGCTCTTAGCACATTCAATTGTATTCAGCTGTACTGAGCTTTACTTCAA
>JANITX010181149.1:0-11684 GCA_027564395.1 Erythroxylum ulei
AGTGAGTGAAAAAGTGAAGTAAGAAATGAATATATAGGTGAATGAAGGGTAAAATGGTAAAAAATTTAAATTGAAATTCACATGTTCCAGCTTTACCTTGCCATAGGCCACGATTGTGGCTTGTAATTTTTCCACCAATTTATGAAATTTCTCTTCTTTTTTCCTTCTCCACTTTTCTAAAATCACTTCTTAACTCTTTATAGCCCTTTCACCTCTGTTTTGCTTATTTCCTTGATCATCAAAATTATGTTGAAGTCCTATACCTTCCTGATTTTATTTGGAAACGAAATAACCTAACTACAGAATTCAACTATCTAAAAATCAAGGGAAATAACATCAAATTAACTGTCTTAACTGGACATTCTTAATAATCCCCTTCGGCTGATGACATATTCTGTCAGCTATCTTCACTAGCATCTTTGTGGGTTCTAATTTTTGACTAAAGTGGGCATCATATCAATACTCGCTTCCAAATTTGTGATTGCCTTGTCTATGTTAAACCCATTGATATTGCAAGGAATGTAAAAATCCCCTGGGTCCTCTTTCTTTTATGCTAGGTTATGGTTTTCTTTCGCTATGCACTCCTTAACCTTCTTCTTGTTTAATTCATTTAGGGTGAGTGAGCTTCATTTGTAGATGTACCATTATGTCTTAAACCTTGTTTAATTCAACCTCCTAAGAATTCCTCGTCGTCTTACTTGAAATTGACCTCCGCTGAGCTAGAATAGGGTACAAAAATTTAGGTTGAGTTTCCTCGATTAGATCAATTATGAGCTCACTTGGAAGGAATTCCATAATTGTTTGTCCTTCTCCCTTAGCTCCATGCTCCTTCATATGTTTGAGTTTCTTTTCTTGGGTCTGAGTAATGGCTATGATCTGTTCCTTTGGGTTAGACTCGACATTTCTTGGAAGGGTTCCTGCATTCTGAGTAGAAATTGCCTCTGCTAGTTGACCTACTTGGACCTCCATATTGTGTATTGGAGAGGCGTGGTTCTTAGTGACTTGTTTGAACTTGCTTTCAAGCCTCCTATGTGCATCCTCCATGCCTCCAATTTTATCTAAAATCCTATCCAATTTAGATTCCTTTGAACTTGATTTATCTTGTTGCAAGCCTCCTATGTGCATCCTCCATGCCACCTAGGGTTATAAGTGTTGGAGTAGGGATTGTTTCCCCCTCCTTGTCCATATTAAGTTTTCATATAATTCACTTACTCTGGATCGATTTCCTTCATTAAGAAACAATCCACCGTATCATGGTCAATTTGTTCACAATGTTTACGCTTAAGCTACATGAATTTTATCAAAGCTAAGGGCAAAGCCTTCATATTGTTGAGCTGTCGAGTTAAGTTGTCAATTTTAGCTTGCATCTTCGTCATTTGATCAACAACCACAATTCCTTTTTGTTCTCAGAATGTAGTGGTCTGTCTACTCCACTTGTTCGTCCATAGGCATCTATTGCTCGCCATCTCCTCTATCTGCTCTTCCGCTTCATCTATAGTCTTTCTCACCAGTGATGCTCCTAAAGCTACATCAATCATCCCTCTTGTATATGGGGTTACTCCATCATAAAATGTCTGCAACAACAATTCCTTAGGTAAGTTATGGTGTGGGCATTTCTGTTGCAAATCCTTGTATTTTTCCCACGCTTCATAAATCGATTCCCTGTCACTTTACTAGAAGTTAGTAATTTCCTTGATAATCTTTGTGGTCTTGGTAAGGGGAAAATACTTATCTAAAATGGCATGAACTAGCTAATCCCAAGTTATGACATTGGCTAGGTTAAGGAAATAATACCAAGCCTTTCCTCTATCTCTAAGGGTAAAAGGAAAGAGCATAATTCTGACCGCATCTTCTGTCATCTAATGGTACCAAAAGGTATCACAAATTTCAAGGAAGTTCACTATATGTGCATTAGGATCTTCATTTGTTAGCCCATACAACTGCACGATCTATTGAAGCATGTTTAGGAGGGCTGGTTTAAATTCAAAAGATGCTAATTTTATGGGTTGCCTAGCTTCACCTTGGTTAGCCGAATTAAACCCTGGTCTCATAAAGTCCATAAGGGTCCATTGTCGACATCTTTGGTTCGGTCTGTGGTCTAAATCTTGTTGAAATTCCTCAGCCATTATTGCTTTTGCGATTTCCTCTTCTACTTCACGCTGAGCTTTCCTAATGGATCATTCTAGTCGAGTGATGTCTAAATCTAAGGTTTCTACTTCACGACTTGAATTTTTGATGACTCTTGTGTTCGTTCAAGAGTGAGATTTTAGAAATAGCAAGAAAGAACAAAACAGAAAACAAAAACTATTTAAAACGCCTTAAACTATAGAATTAAACCAATCACCTCCTCGACAATGGTGCCAAAAACATTATTGGGTTATTTGATGTGTGTAAGTTTTAATTAATGAACCTCGATAATCTGTAAGCGCACGATTTGTTCACATAGTACCTAAGGTGTCAATCCTAAGAGGAGGGATAATCTAATCCTAAAATCTAAGGCCAAAACAATTCGCAAATATTCAAAATGTAACAGAACTAAATTGAGAATTCAATTCAATCAAGCAAATCAATCACAAAAATATTAATAATTTAGCAGTTGTAACACACACTCAAGAATCAACCTAAAGGAATTACCAATTGAGAGAAAAGGAATTTTACCTATCCTTAACACTAACCTAATTGATTATGAATTACTGGTTTATTGGTTCTAGACGATCCTAGGGTTGATTACTCTTTCTTAAGTTATAACTATTAACCCTAAATTATAAACCCTAATCAAATTATAGAAGTTGCAATTTCTCAATTAACAACCTATCTATAACCCTAATTAGATCTGAAGTTGTTTAATAAACTATCAAAAACCTATACAAGATCTCTCTTCACACAATTTATTGATTTGATTTAATTCTTGTTCTATTAAATCACCTAACTCTCATTAGCCCAATTTAATTATTTTTTATTCGATTCACCTAGTCAGTTTATTATTGAATTATGCACGCTTGGAATTAAATCACAATAAATCCAAATAACATAAAATAATCATATTTCATTAAATCAAAGATTAAACCCCAAAGGTTAGTTTAGAACATCATAAACATCCAAAAATCTATCATCAACTATTATTCCAATTCTATCCAATAATAAAAGTGAAAATAGCAAGAAACACGAATTGAACGGACGATGGGAGGCAACGACGTTGGTAAACTACTAATACGGGAAGTATGTTGAGTCGACTTCTTATCCTCTTCTCTCTTCCTTCTTCTCATTCTCTATCTCTCGATAATTCTCTCTAGGGTTTCTCTAAAAGTGGTTGATGCAAATCTCCTTATGCCTCTTTGTCTTATTCTTTAAATACCTTTTATGTTCTGAGCAGCCTTAGGGTTTTTTCGGGGTCCAAAAGGTCCGAAAAATCCTTTAAAACATGACATTTTTTAGTGTTTGCACGTCTGCCCGATATAGACCACGACAGTCGTGGGCCACATTTGAACCTTCTTTCATGATCATGGCATATGGGCCACGATCGTGGGCTAACTCTGGTGCTTCTATGACAATCGTAGCCTATTGTTCCATGACTGTAGGTCGTTGTTTCGGATCGAGTCTCTCTAAAACTTCTTCGTTCTTCGATGTTGACCCTGAACACTAACAAACACATCAAGGTACCTTAAAAACATAATAATTAAGATCAAAGACTTGTACAAACCCATTAAACACTTAAAAAATAAATAATTAACAAACTAATATAATTCTAACCTAAACACAAACTAAACGATTGAATTAAGAATTAATTACATATCAAACTAAGCCCTAAAACACGATGCCATTTACACTTATCACTCTCTAGTGGATTTTGTGATGTAATCTTCATGTTTTCCTTGTCATTTATTTATAACTACCTCTTCTTTATGCTTCTTATGACTCAAAGATGCTTCTAAGCACCCTCCTCATTTACCTCTAATAATGTCCTTTGATAGTTAAAATTAGAGTTTTAAGGATATGCACGGTCATGTAGGTGATGGTGTATCTTCAAAAAAGCCTAAATTTGTGATTTTGTATAGGCAAACATTGGTAACATAAACAGTCGTATATGTAAAGATACACAGGTTTGTAACTTTACATAGGCAAGAATTGTGTTGTTAAAGCTCCACGTGTTTATAGAAACTTACATCGTCACTGTACATTATCGTTTAAGTCTATAATTGCTTCAATTCTTCGTTCTACGCCATAATTTCATCTAAATTCTTCTCCTTTTAGTTTATGAAGGCAATTATCACTGATAAACTAACTTAAAGCAAATAAGTATCAAAAACACTATAAAACTCTTAAATAATAAGTAAAAGACATTAAATACGGGTATATAAATATAGTTAAATAATCATTCATTATTTTATTAAGTCCATAAATAGAATTTTGCAACTTACATACTTGATTAAGAAATCTCATGGATTCAAAACTTTTAGGTTATGTAATGTACATATCCTAAAGCAAATTCCCGTTGAGATATGTTGTTTTGACATCCATTTGCTATGTAATCATGATAGACGATTATAGTTAATAAGAGCCTTGTGGGTTTAAACAAAACTACTAGTAAAAACGTTTCATCAAAATCAACTACTTATTTTTGTTCGTAACTTTGACCGCTAACCTTACTTTAAACATGTGTAAGTTACCATCAATATCATTTTTTCTCTTAAAAACCCTCTTGCATCTAATAAGTACAATACCATCATAAGGATATACGAAATTTCATACTTGGTTAGTATACATAGATTCCATTTAAAGTCTCATGGCTTCTTTTCCTTTTAAATAATCAACATCAATCATTACATCCTTAAAAGTAGTAGGCTCATCATCTATAAGTGATGTATTAACTTTCCTCTTTTTAATATGTAGATCTAATCTAATCGTAGATGACATATTCTACTAGTATGATACAAATTATATGTTTTTTGAACCTTTAGTTGCACATCATATATATCAGCTTGAGGTTTCTATTCTATGTAAATGTGAATTTATGGTTCTTGAACTTCTCTATTGTTGATAGTTTTATATAAAAGACTTTTAATACTACAAGTATAGAGATTGTATCTTATAGTATAGAAGATATCATTCCTACAAGGATTGGGTTACTCATATAAAATAATTAAACTGAAATTGAAATAAACTAATAAAATAAACAATTGAATAAGTGAAGTTAGCAATAAGAATGGAGTTAATCAATAATGAAAACTTAGAGGTTATTCTATCCTTGTTTGTCTTCCCTTTATCTTTTTAATTCAATTATGCTTGATACTAGATATCATAAAATTTTTATTAGCTTCTCCTGAGATCTAATCAAGTAATCCCAATTGAAATATGTAAGAATAGAATTGCAAGCTCTCGATTCACAAAACTACTCCTAACTACTTAATAAAATTTGAAGCAATTATAAGGATTAAATCACAATTATGATCTCCCCTTAATTGTTTATTAATCTGATATTTGTAGGTCTATTAAGGTGCTAACTCTTATTGCACAACTTAATACATATTACTTGATTAAATCTCTTTGAGTTCTTATCTAGTATAAGCATAAAAAATACCATAAAGCAATACTATATTAAATTAAACAAGAATAAAGTTTAATAAAACAATTTAAGAATAAACCCTAGTATGAATTTAGAAATCCATAATCACGTTCAACATACCACTAATCCAAATCAACATCCAAGATAATGAAATGTAAAAAGAGAAAAGAAAGAAAACAACTTTTAGACATTTTGGAAAATTGGAGTTTATCTGTCTCCATTTTGATCTTTTTGTTTATGATGTGAAACTTACTTTTTGGTGTTTTTCTTTTCCTTAAATACTTTTTATCCTTCTATGGTTCTTTTTTGGGTTTCCCCAATTATTTTGGTTCCAAAAATAGCCCCAAATCATCAAACGCACAAAAAACTCTTGAGTTGTAGAAACTATGCATAATTGTGCATTGTGGATGCATGATCGTGGATCGTGCCATATGCTTATCCCCATGTACACTAACATGCACAATCGTGCATGCTCTTATTCTTCAAGTCCTTCTTAATTTTTCCTTCAATTTTTCCTGTTTTCTACCACTAACAAACACATCAAATAACCCTGGAAACATAATATTAAGATCAAATCCTTGCTCTAAAACAATCAAATAACTAAAACACATCAAACATTAATAAGAACACAATTCTAAGTCATAAACACATGAATATATTTTAAGAAAATACTTAAAAACACACATAAACTTCTAGAAACCTACTATAATATACACCTATCAACATACCCACACCTAAATATTTTCTTATCCCTGAGTAAGACTGAAACCATAAAATAAACAAAACACAAAAAAACATATAAACATAAAATCACGCAACGACACAATATTGGTACAATCACATTAAATCTCATGTAAAAAACTTAAATTCAAACACCAACCATTTAAAAATGACGGACTTACTAACTTATTCAATTCATATTTAAGTACTTTGATTTGAATATACATATCAATCAAAATATTAACAACCTAATTATGAACCTATAGCCATTGTAAGGAAACACTTATTATTATTGATCAATTAAAAAGATAAACTATCATCACTAAGTAAACCTTCATGAAAATTATTGTTATTTTTAAGAGATCAGTAGGTTCAATTTTATTGCAAGAACCATATTTTTAGATTTTATTCAACAACCACCTAGACTTTTAAAGTGAAGGCAAATACCTTATCATAAATGTCCTCTAATTACTTAACAAGGTTACATTTTTCTATTAAGCTTGGTTAGAGTGTCATTCTAGCCTTTTTGACCTGAAAACATTTTTTCGTGAATGCCATCGATTACTCAACTATATCATAACTCTCAGCTGGCTACCAGCTCTATTCTTAACCTAATTTCCTTTAAAAGGCTAGTGGAATATGAATTTTATTTGACAAACTTTTTTTAATTTATTAACGTACATTATTTTTTCTTATTCAATTGCTTTCATGAAAGGTTACTAATGATGCCTATCAATTTAAATGAATGTATTTATAAATGTATCTACACAAATGTCATTAAGTAAAAGAATAAGTGTCATATCCCAATTAACATGCATATTCATCCTAAAGACACTTAAAACATAAAATTTTCAAGTTAATATGCCATTACAATTTAAATGGCCATGTTTGAAAGTAACTCAATCCTATTTAATTCATGCCAATGATACATTCTCACGATGCACATATCATGCAACCAAATGTTCACACAATGCCAACCTACTCAAAAACTAACACAATACAATTATAAAATCCCACACAATGAAATACAAGTTTATATACGTTCCCACACTTAAGCAACACATTATCCTCAACGTAGAAGAAAAAACTATAAAACAAAGATAAATAAAAATAAATAAACAACAATAGCAAGAATTCTTATGGTGATTCGGGTGGCGATAATATGCCATTACAATTTAAATGGCCATGTTTGAAAGTAAGTCAATCCTATTTAATTCATGCCAATGATACATTCTCACGATGCACATATCATGCAACCAAATGTTCACACAATGCTAACCTACTCAAAAACTAACACAATACAATTATAAAATCCCACACAATGAAAGACAAGTTTATATACATTCCCACACTTAAGCAATACATTATCCTCAACGTAGAAGAAAAAAATATAAAACAAAGATAAATAAAAATAAATAAACAACAATAGCAAGAATTCTTATGGCGATTCGGGTGGTGATAGTATATAGGAGATGGAAATTGAACACCATGGACAATAAAAACTTTAATAGTTTCTTTGTTTGATAATGTTGATAGTACATGAGCTCCTTCAGTTGTGCCTCCATAGTGTCCATTCGACCCTCTAGATGCTTGTTATTCTCTTCTAGTTTTGTAAGCATCGTCTCCTAGCCTGCTTCTTCCTCCTCAGATTCTTCACTTGATGAGACTTGTTGGTGTTGTTGTGGAGGTGCATAATTAGAAATTACCTGTCATGTCTTGTGTTTAAATTTTATTTAGAGTTATTATCTCAGAGCTCTATATCACGAATCTCTAAGATCTCAAATTGCCTCAAATGTGTATTATTTAAATTCTTACGAAAAGGAGTGGTTAGTTCATCAACATTAACACTATTAGAGCACTTATAAGAAAACCCATGCCTAGATAGCTATTCTTGAATTAGCGAAGTAACTATAGTTTGAAACATATGGGTGGATCTGCAGACTTGAACCTTATCATCCATACATGAATGTATAAATAAAAACTTTTTGAGAGCACTTGTTACTTTGGCTAATAGAAAAAATTATATGACATGAATTTATTCAATAAAAATTGTTAAGGATTCTTAATAACATTATTTGGTGCAATGTCTAGATCAAACACATCCAAACCCATGAATTGTTTCCAATATATATTAACATAAAAATTTTCATGTGTTTCAACAATTTTTGATCTTGGAAAACTAAATATTTCTTCCATGATATCATAGTCCAAATTAGATGTTTTTTCTTGCAATCTAAACCAAAAATTATTTAACTTACATAACTCATAGTATAAAGTTGTGTAGAATTCAAGAGTTAATTCTTTAAACACAATATAATGACAACATATAAATTTATCCCATTGAATTCTATCACTCATGGCCTTAACTTTTTCTTTCAAGTTTAGTTCTTCTAAAATTGAAAAACCAAAATATTGAGGTGTAACAATTATTTTGGAATAAAGGTTTTGAAAATTTTTACCTTAAGAGAAGATAAAAAAGGAGCTCTAAAATGTGTTGCCAAATCATATGCGTCATTGCCCAACACCTTCATTCTTACCTTAGGATTTGGGCATTTTTCAATTTGATTGATTCTTGGAGACATTATGGAGAGTATACGTTTCAAAATAACTAAGAAACCACAACAAAAACATAATAAAGAGTCAAAATATATGAGAGAGAAAGTGAGAACAAAATATTGCAAAACCCACTAAAAAGATGTGTTTTAAGTTTGGAATCACTAGATTTGTATGTAAATAATGTTAATCTGTAAGAAAGATGAAAGAAATTTGTGAAATCTAAGTGAAATTTGATAGAAAACAAGAAGCTATAAAGAAGGGTTGCTACCTAGAGAGAGAAGAAGAAAGGTACAAGAGAAAAGAACTATTTATAGGTGTTATGGTTTAAGGGAGGGGAAAAGGGGGCTTACAAGATTGTGCAAGTGGTGCATGATCGCACAAGTGGCGTAGTTAGCTGTTAGAACAATCGTGTATGTGGCGCATTATTGTGCCTTGCATGGCCCTTGTTCCCTCTAAAATTGTCACATTATGCACCCTTTTTCTTGTGCATCTTCCAAAATTTGTTCCTTTACCTATAACACATTTCCAATTATGATATTCAACAATCCTAAAAAAAAAAAAGAAAATAATAATCTCACATGCAAGAATTTACAAAAAAAGCCTAATTAACATAACATGCTAATTTATGGCCATTAGCTTGACCATTCCTCAATCAAATATGTTCAATCAAGAGAAAGGAAAGAAATCATTCCCTATAAAATACGGTTTACACGTATGTCCATTCACTTTGAATGTTTCCTTTTTATCATTCTCCAACTCTAGAGCTCCATATTTGAATACGTTGGTTACCTTGAACAACCTATTCCAATGTAATTTGAAATTTTCTAGAAACAACTTCAATCATTAGTTAAATAATTACACCACATCATGAGAGTCTTAACTTTACCTAATATAATTTGGCATTCTTATAATCATTCAATCGAAGTTCTTCAAGCTTTTTTAACTATGGGCGTCTATTTTCACTAGATTTCTTCTAATCAAAATTCAAGGCCTTTGTCACCCCAGTATGCCCTATGCTCTAACTCCACGACCAAGTGACAAGTCTTTCCATACACAAGGAACAAGGATACTGTACCCATTGGAGTCTTGAAGGCAGTTTGATTAGTTCATAGAGCACCATCAAACTTAATGCCCAATCTTTCCTTGAAATGTTGACCACCCTCTCCAATATTCTCTTAAGCTTATGATTAATAACCTCCACTTACCCACTTGTTTGTAGATGGTATAGTGTGGCCACATGATGGTAGACGTCATATCTCTTAAGAAGAGTGTCGAAAGATTTATTAGATGGGCACCTTCATTACTAATTATGGTTCTTAGTACTCCAAATCTACTGAATAAGCTCTTAATGAATTTTGCAACACTCTACCATCATTAGTCGAAGTCACCACTATTTTAGCCCACTGTTATACATAACCTACTCTGACTAAAATATAGCAGTTCCCCATGGAGGATAGGAATGGTCCAATGAAATTTGCTCCCCCTGCATTGAAAACTTCAACCTCTAAAATGTTAGAAAGTGGCATCTCATCTCTCTTGGAAATGCTTCCCAGTTTTTGGCATCTATCATATTGTGCATTGAGAATCTTTGAACAAGTTAGGCCAATAGAACCTATATTCCAATACTCTATCCATAGTCTTGTTTGCTCCATAATGCCTTGTATATATAGAATTATGATAATTTGTTAGTATGTCTAACATCATTTCCTCTAAAACACATTTTATAATCAAACCATCAAATAAGTCTCAATTTTACATTGTTCTTGACAAAAAGATACCTCAACATTGTGTGATCATTTAAAAAGATAACTTTAAATCCCAAGGGGTAAGACCAAAACTTGTCATATGTGAACGTAACTACTAGCAACTCCTTTTCAGCAGTAGTGTAATTTAGTTGGGCCCTAGTTAATGTCTTTCTTACATACTAAATAGCATGCAACCTTTTATCCTTTCGTTGGCCTAAAACATAACCCACAACTTGGTTGCTAACATCATACATTAATTAAAATGAAAATGATCAATTTGGTGATGTCAATATTGGTACTGAATCAAATGTCTCCTTTAATATTAAATGTAAATACAAAATTATCATAAAATATGAAAGGTACGTCTTTATTTAAATAATTAGTTGGAGGTTTAGAAATGAGAGAGTAGTCTTTAATGAATCGGTGATAAAATCGTGCATGTCATAAAAATGCCAAAATGCCTTTGAAATTGGTGGTGGAACCTTCTTAACGACCTTTGTTTTGGCTTTATCCACTTCTATACATTAGTATGATATCTTATGTCCGAAAACTATGTCGTACTGCACTATGAAGTGGCATTTCTCCCAGTTTAGAACCAAATGTGACTCTTTACATCTTTGAAGAACTCTATCCAAATGTTTCAAGCAATGATCAAAAGAGTTCCGAAACAACAAAAAAACATCCACAAATATCTTCATTATGTCCTTAGTCATATCTATAAAAATAGACATCATTCATAATTGAAAAGTTATTGGAGCATTACATAACCCAAAAGGCACTCGTTTATAGGCAAATATTCTATAAGTACATATGAACGTGGTCTTCTCTTATGATACAGTTTAACTGAAATAGTATAACATCATATCAACGCTTAACTTATAATCTATGAAAAAACCAAATTGGCTTAATGTTTAATATAGCAAATCATCTTTAGTACATATAGCTCTACTGAAGATCCTTCTGCCATTTGTATCCAAATTATAGTTTGGAGAACTAATGTAACATCCCACCCCCTACTGGAAGGGTAAAATAGGAAATTTGGCATAGGATGAGATAGATCGGAATGATTGAGGACTGTTCATGCATAATAGGATTGATAC
>JANITX010181171.1:0-11681 GCA_027564395.1 Erythroxylum ulei
CTTGGGTTTAACATATTGGATTAATCTTTGATGGATTTTATATGCATACATTTATGAATAATTTGTATTTGTTTTCAACAATTTTTTAAATAATTTTTTATCATATATATTGATATGAATAGGTTCTGGTTACCCCAAGAACCGAACCTGAAAATAGGTTAACCGATCTTATAAGTTCTTTAGGTTCAGGTTCGTAAAATTGCCGAACCTGACATTCAGGTTCAGGTTACTTATGAACGGGTCAGGTTACCCTACCATGAACACCCCTACTTGTCTTGGTATCAATTGTTCAGCTAGATTCCAAGTCTATGCTTCTAGAAGAAGAAAGGCTAAGGGCTCAATTCTAAGATTTATGGGAGCCATTCTTTGAATCAAAATTGGAAAGAAGCATTTCTCTTTATTGAGCAAGACTTCCTTTAAAACAGGCTTCTTCCAATGATAGTTTTCCCAAGAGTTGATCACTGGAAAAGTACTTTTGCTTAGAAAGAAACTTACTAGAGTGAAATCCCATTTAGTAGCTTTTACTCTCAATACATTTCGGGGCACAACTATAACTATAAAGTTCTCATGCTCTAAAGAGGCAGCAATTAAGAAGGTATGCGGAATTAGAGTCTCTTATGGCGCCATGAATTAAAATAAAGAAAAATGTTGATGTGAACTAGCTTAGGATGTCAATAAAATCTCCATTAAGGATATCCCTGGTCTAATTACAACTAAAGTGATGCAAGACGAACTTGGAGCCTTAGTCACATAAATGATGAAGAGATAGTTTTTTCTAAGGCAAGTGAATTGGACATGGAATCTAAAAGAGATGAACTTTTTCTATGCATAAGGGTTGATATAAAAGAGATGTCAGGATGAACAAGTTTTGGGTTGTTTTCTTTAATTGAGCCTCGTGTTTTATGTCATTTAAGACCATTAACAATGTTTTGTAATCATGTTGCAATAATTATTAGGTTTTTTTTTGGGCTAGAGCTACAAAGTTAAGCCATTTTAGCCAAGTATTGGTGTGGTTTTATGTAATTAATGCTGTTAATATAACACCCAAAAGAAATGTAAATGGATAGATTATCTTGGTGTGAAATAACAACTTGACAGGTTTTCTTCATCCTTGGTTCTGACCTAGGGTTGAACTTATCAGGAACAGACATTCTTACGGTGTTCTAATCTTGACTTATCATGCTAATCTCTAATTCGTTAGTGCGTAAAGTTAATCCCATTTTGTTTTCCTTTGGTTCTTGTTCAATTGGGGCCTTAGGTCATTGGGTTTGAATAGGTCTAATTCGAGTGAAGTGATATGAGTAATTCCTTTAGTGTTTTGGTTTTAATAAATCCTTATTAATGTTCACATTAATTTTGGTATCAGAGTATGAAACTTAAATATGGTTGGATCTACCTACCCTTCATTGTTTTTTTTATTCTTGCTTTTATTTAGCTCTTGTTCTTATTTGTGTTCTTGATCTTGTGGTTTCCTAAGTCTTCTTTGTTAAGTCAATAAGACTTCACGTCTATTAATAATATTAGAAATAAATGAACTATTTTGATAAGTGTGTTAAGCGTGCAGTAAAAACACAAAAGAAGCAAAAACACAAAAGAAGTAAAAAAAAACACAGAAGAAGCAAAAAAACACAGAAGAAGCAGAATACACAAAAGAAGCAAAAACACAGAAGAAGCAAAATACACAGAAGAAGCAAAAACACAAAAGAAGTGGAAAACACAGTAGAAGCAGAAAATACAAAAGAAGTGAAAAACACAGAAGAAGCAGAAAACACAGAAGAAGTGGAATACACATAAGCAAAAACACAGAAGAAGCGGAAAACACAGAAGAATTGAAAAACATAGAAGAAGTGAAAAACATAGAAGAAGCGAAAAACATAAAAGAAGTGAAAAACACAGAAGAAGTAGGAAAACACAGATAATACAGAGATGAAGATAATCTCGTACGTCAGACAGTTAGTTAGTTGGAGTTAGTTACAGAACTCAACTGAATAACGGTTTCTACAAGAAACAAGAAACAGTTGGAGACTTAGGCTATAAATACTAGTAGTAGTCGAAGACTGAACTAGTTTTTGATCTTTAAGATTTCAAGTTATTACTTACATAGAAAAAGTCTGTATTCAAAGTGCGATACACGAGAGCAAACTCTACTGTAACAAAAAGCTCACAATATCTTTCTAGTGAGAGAAAGGAAAGTCTAAGAGCCTAAAGAGGCTAAGACAGCTGAAAGAATACTTGGTGTAAGAGACCTGAAGAGACTCTAAAAAGAAAAGAATACTTGTAAATTTGAAGAAGTATAGTGAAATCTCAGACGAACTATGAGGACTGGACGTAGCCCAAGGCTTGGGGTGAACCAGTATAAAAATCGTCGTGTCTATCTTTTAACTCTTTACTTTAATTTCTATTGTTCTTAAACAAGTATATAGAAGTTATTTGCAATTTAACTACATAGCTATTTTTGTATAACATTTTTGGTATTCATCTAATAGTTTACAAAAGCTATTTTCAAGAAATATCAAAAGGTTTTGTATTCACGAAAAGAATACACAATTGAACACCCTTCTTACACAGTTTGTATATTATACATGAATTCTATAATAACAAGTGATTTACTTCAGATATGTATTTAATTCTACTTTCCACTCTTGAGTAATTTATTTTACTTATTTCCAGTTTTTCTTCTCATTTTAGTTTTATTTTATTTTAAATTCCAATTGATATTCAATCTCTTTAATTAATTAGTCAGGTAATAATAGGAATGTTTACTAAATTTTCATTTATTTTTATATAATTGATACCTTGTTCACTATTATTATATTACTACCAAATGATAAGTGTACTTAAGTTATGAGTAACATTTTTTTTATAGATAGAAGTTTAATAAAGAAAAGGATTCACCAATAATTATGGACAAGGTTTCTTTACCCTTAAAATAAACATATTTAATGGATTATGTTCTATTTTACAGAGAAGTAATATCTTTTAGAAAAGTTTCACTTTAACACGAATTTCATCTTACGTTACATAAAAACATCAAATATAATTTATGTAATTATTTTAAATTTGAAATATAGCCAACTATCACGTACAAATAAAATGATATTATTTGATCCATTATCTTATTTTTAAATTTAAATTATTTTATATATGTTTAAAATATATGTAAAATTATAACAAATTTTAAATGTAAATTAATTCCATGTGATTTTTTAAAAAAATGAAATATATATTTGAATAAATGCCACTTTATAATTTATGCTCCATAATTTTTTTTAAATAATAATGTATATTGGTAGTGGGGAAATATGGATTCAGCAAGTAAGGAAGTAATTACTAAAGATATTCCCTGCATTCAAATGCAACTATCAACTCAACTCAAACATAACAATAAAGGGACTAGTTGCTAACAAGGAAACAACTTATAAAAAACTAATTAGAAACTACTACTTCTCTTGTAAGCATAGGACAACACAATGATTATTTAGGGAATTCCCCAATTCCTTTTCATAACTTGATTATATGTGGTGTGAAAATTGTATGCAAAAAGTTTCTCATGTAGTCTAACTTGTGGCATGCTTTGCACCTATTTAGAGTTCCTCTAGAAGATACGCCTATTCCTCTCAATACAAAGATGATTTACCATGTAATTGAGTGCAATTTTAAGAATGATCCAGTCCCGTCCTTTTTTCTTTGAACTTTGCAGCATTAGTCAATACGATTGTTATATTATTTAAGGTCAGAGATGTTTGTACTAAAAATTTCCTTGCTCATATTCCAGGAGTATCCACAGTCAAAAAATATATGTTCAAGTGTTTCATTCAACAAATTATAGAGAACACAAATATCAAGTGAACTTAGTATGTCGAGTGTGTTTAATCTACCTTTAAGTGAAATAGGATCTTTGTTAAGTTTGATGGAACTATATCAGAGTATGCCAAGGTATTCTAATACTTTGTCCCACTACCACTAGCATCCTCCTGCAAGACTTATTTGAGAATATGCCATTACTATCTTTAGGTGTGACCCATTTAGTTAAAGAGGCAATTGGTTAAGTTTGATGGAACCGTATCAGAGTATGCCAAGCTTATTCTAACAGTTTGTCTCGCCATTATTTTGCCATTTTCATCTAATTTGATCCATCATTTATGGATTTAACTGAATGTTTTTTTACATAATTTTTATTTTATTCAATTGTCTAATATGTCAACAAATATTTTTTATTCATTATCCATTATCTCAGTAAACGATTTTGTTACTCAAAGACATTAAAAATGTTTTGTGTGTATTGACAATATCATAAGATGCTAAATGTAAATTCAAAATGTTAATATTATATTTTTTAAAATTTAAATATATTAATAGAAATAAAATTACACTAAAAAAAGAAAAAAAACTAGTATGAATAGGCTAGGTTTATAACCAATTATATGGATGCAATTTTGAAAAGATAAATTTGAGAAAATTTCCAAGTTAATCAACAATTCTACTTAGGGATTAACACCATATAAGATCATATCATCCTTGCAGTATCATAACCTCTATTACTCGAAGATAAATCCATTGCTAGCCATTTACTAAGTTCTTTATCTCAGAAGAAGATGAGGTAATAAATGGAAAAGTGAAGGGAAGATTAAGAAACTTCTACCATAGAACATAGATTTGCATAATCGTATAATGTCTCCTCTGATTTCCATATCTCTATTGGTGGTATTATTCTCCAGGAAGCGAGTAATGAAAGGCTACAATATTTATGTACATCGATCATTGACAAAAATAAGCTTTTTGACCTATGTAATTAGCGCCATAGATCCTTCAATACCTTGGAATACTCTAGTGTTTCTATCCTTCCAAATAGCATATATGGAGCATCCAAAGGCACGTGTTGTTGTTACACTTAAAGGTAGATAGGTAGATTGAACACACATGATATATAGACTAAAAGAGAGTTCATAATAATAATAATAAAAAAAAAGATCGTTTAATAACTTAGGATGAGTTTTACAAAGCCTATAAACTTGAGGAATGTGAAGAAAGTTAATTCTATCCATGTTGGAAAGCCTCTATTTAGCTACTAACCACGTAAAAATAGACTTTAGGAAAAAAAATTAGACTATATACCCTGAGATCTTAGAACTCCTTACAAGACTTATTGGTGAATTTTGCAATTGAGTGTTTTCACCAAATATGGGAATCCTCCAAATCAAGATTAGGTCTCGCTCATAAAAGAGGAGGGGGAAATAAAGTTATTCAACTAATCATTGTTGTTGATGATTTAAGTGACCTTAGAGTTCTCAAGCAAAATATGTATTAAATCAGGCATCAAAATAGTTCTATAACGAGAACCTATATTTGTACACCAAATTTTCAAACCAGAACATCTGCTATTTCCAAACTTGCATTTGATGTCAATATGGAGAAGATCTTTTAGTTTTTGAGCCATGAACTAAGAAGTAGTAGTTTTGATTTTTATCTCCCAAAAGATTTTATGCTTTAAGAAATATGAAGGGATCCCTTTTTTACTCACCTTACCTTTTTATTGGTAAGAAACCTCCAAACTCTTTTTAACTATAAATGTTGTATTGATGAGTTTGAGAGACAATATTCTCAAATCTCTCTCTTGACTTTAGTACACAAACCTCATCCCATTTGCAGAAAGAGTCTTGCTACACCAATTATAGATTCTCTTTTGGACCTTCTCAAGCAAAGGTATGCAATCCCTGTGGTGGAGTTTCTTGATGGAGATAGGTAAGCCAACATAGGTGAAAGTCAGTGACAGTAGATATCCCATTGGTAAGGTCGCGAGCTCTTAACTTATACACTCAAAAAACTTTTATTCCTATTGATGGATAGACCAAAGAGTTTCTTAAAGGTAAGACATCAAGATATTTAGATTTTTGTCATTTGCAAGGAGACCATCAGCAAAGGATAGAGTATAGAGATTCAACTTCCTGTATTTGTTATCAAATTTAAATTTAGGGTCAAGTCTAATGTTGTGTAAAGTAACATGAAATATGGAAAGTTTTCATTAACTATTCCAATTCCAGCCAGAGATAAAGAATGCAAAGCTACGGAATAGCTGACTTTAATAGGCCAAGATATAGTAGGACACGAAGCACCCACATGATATCAAGCATTCGTGGTTAAGTCCCAAATTACGATGGTTCTAATGATTGACGTGTTAGGAAAATTAGAACGGAATTTGATTCCAACACTAGCGAAATAATTATAAAAAATTTTCGTATTTCAATTTTTCAAAAATTAAGATCTTTATAACTCTATAAAATGATTAACGTGCAAGCCATAATAAAGCATGAGTTTTAATTCATACCTTATTCCAAAGCTTCATCATATTCTTATCGCATTTCTTAAATTATTTTCAAAACTGATACATCTTAACTACCATAGTCACATAAGTGTTTGGTGTCTAATGGAATCTACGGAACATGTTAAGAGACCTTTGTAACTCTTACAAAGAGGGTTAAACAAGAAGTGTTAGCTTCATTAGAGCTTAAATCAATTTATAATAACATTTGGACATTTTAGTAATTTAATTTAATTGAAATTAAATTTTAATTTTAAAATTTTAATTTCGATTAAAATTAAAATTTAATTAGCATTACAAATAATCCTAATTAGCATTACAAATAATCCTAATTAAATATCAGTTATGTCCAAATAAAATCTATTATTTCATATTGATCTTTATTTATTAAATATCTCATATTTAATGATAAAAGTTTCTCAAACTTTACAATCAAGTCTAACTTGATTAAAATATCTTTATTCTCTTCAACCCGTTCTTTATGTGAGACCAATTCGGTTTACAAATATATTGACAATACTTATATATTTTAATTCTAGTTCATAATTGGAATTAAAATTAGATAAATTAAAACTCCTTTTAATTTATCTTTAATTCTTTAATTAAATAATTTAAAATTATAGATCGAGATTAGTGTTTAGCAACAGATCATGGCCACCTAAATATTTAGAAATGTCAAAGTGATTTTGACTAATCTTTTCGTGCATGATTTTTTCTGTATAATTCAATCTTTTATTCATACAATGTTTCGATTAGACATGGAGCATGAAATTAATGTTTACTTTATTTTGAGTGTAACCATATTAGTTCTCCATCATTTACTATTGATTCAATTAATGATATTTATAAACGATTGATAAAACGTTATTCTACTTTGACTAAGGACTTTTCAAATCAAAACTAATCAAGAACAACATAATATTCTCCTTAATTACTTTAGAGTAATAAATCATATCTTAATCATTCAACTACCTTTATATAATTTATGCTACATCCAATGACTACCGATTTAACGACCTATGATTAGATCATAAATAATATCAAAACATAGCAATCTCTATACAATATAACTTTTATAACTTTAAGTTAAGGGATCACTTATATAATCATCACAATAATAATTTATATAGACATACAAGTAATGTTCCAAATAAATTCCTTATAGTTGATGAGTTTAATGAATTTGTTCTTTAACAAACACTCATACATTGGTTTAAATATCTATATACTTTAACCTACGAGATTAATTACTTCATAAGAAAAAATATAATGTATATTAATCTTTTTATATTTTATTAATATAGATGGAAAAAAATAGAAATTAGGTAATAATATATAAATTTGACAAATCTGCCCATGCATATAACTGTTTGTAAAAATCCATATTTTTCAATACGTATGTGATTTTTGGTTAGAACATCCAAAGTCTTCAAGAGCATGCAAATATAACAACCATGTAAGTACAATATACGGCAACCATGTAAGTGCAATCATTCCCATCGAAAAAAAATAGAAGTGCAATCATGTATATGGCAATCGGTAATCGTTTGGTTATCTTCTGTCCAATAATTATCTTCTATGGCAATAGGCAATCGTTTTCTTTGTCAATTTCTCTCTTCAGCAATCATGAGTGCAATAATAGCTAGCTAAAAAAATATGTAAATTGAAGATCGAGATTGAGAACATACTTGGTGGCTGCGGGAGAAGAAAAAAACGCCGGGAGACTGCAGGAGAAAAAAAAGTGGAAGACAATAGGGTAGGAGAAAAATAGTCTTTTATAAAGAGGTATTTTAAAAGGTTATTTTTGATAAAATTGTGTCAATTTTTTTAATTTCCTCCATTTCCATCCACTTTTGGACGGAAATTTTTTTTTGATTAAGAGGGAAATTTTGAGGCTTAATTTCCCTCTCTTTACTTTCCTTTCTTTTATTAATCAATTAACCATACAAGGGAAATTTAATTAATTTCCTTTCCATTACTTTCAATTCCTTTCCATTCCCTTGAAACATACACAGTATTATAGTTTGGCATTTATAAGAATGTCAACTAATAAGGTTATTCTTTTATGACCAGAAAATTAGGTTTGAATCACAAAAACAACCTCTTTATAAAATATGTAAAGAAAAAACTGCTTACAATTGCGCATTGAGTTGAGTTCGTTGACTTTCAATCTAAAATGTATCTCATTTATAATTCTTTATTTCTTATGTTGAAAATACTATTATATAAAGTGAGAAGTAATAAATGTTTTCTTACTTATTTTGTGTAATTAATTCTTTTTCATTTATTGATTTTTTTAATTTAACAAGTAAATCTAGATTTAAGGGGTTGGAAACCATCAGCGTGAAGTTGGGATGATTTTGGGCAAGTCTGAAGTGAAGATGTCAAGTGTTAGTCTATCATCAATCAGTCGATCGAGAAATAGATGGGTTGGTTGAGAAATTAGCCGACATTTAGTCCACCGAAGGATGCTAATTTGAAAAAAGAAGCATATAATCGATTAATAAACCTAGTTTACTGATAGTCATGACAAATTTTCTTTAAAAACCAAAAATCTCAACTCTTTTGAATTTTTAAATTTTTAAGTGACAAAATTTCAAAGGAAATATTAGAGACGATGGGAGGAGTTATTTGAAAGGAAATATAACAATTTAGAAAAAAAATCATGACTTTTGAGAAGTTTCTATATATATATTTTTGGTTTGAAAGGAGATTTTGAATATTTTTCATGTAAGTATATCTCGCTTAAAAATTTTATGTTAATTATTTTGTTATATGTTAATATTAATTGTGTTATTATGTGTTACATGATTGTTTGTATTATTTTAGTTTTGGTCTCAAGTAGGTCAAAGAAAGCCTTGCTTCAAAGAAATAAGTAAGATTAGATTTTTGTTAATTTCATGGTCCTAAGGTTGGATTTGTAATAGAATGGAGGTTGGAAGCCCACGAAACAAAAGATGAACAATGAAAGTAAATAGTGTTGGCAGAGAATTGAGAGAACTTGAGATCAAAATACAAAGTTTAAAGTGTTTTAGGCATGTTGGATACTTTCCTTAAAGTGTTATTTGCCCCTACTATACTTGCAATCCAGATTAAAAGCAAATTACTTCTAGGATACAAAGAACACAAGAACATTTGAGTTGCAAGAGTATGAATGTTCTTCAAGAATTATGAATGCAGAGATTGTGTTGGTAAAAGTTGTTAAAAACAAAACATTTTTAATCTTGACTAAAACTTATGTATATATAGAGTTTTCATAATAATCATGTATGTTCACTACCAGTCACAACTTTTGGAAAGAAAGCAACCCTTCAGAACAGTCAAGTTTGTTCACTAAGTCATAACTCTTAGAAAGGAAGCAACCATTCAGAACAGTCACTTCTATCCACTACAAGTCACAACTCTTGGAAATGAAGCAACCTATTAGAACAAGTTTGACTTTAACTATTTATATCACAAACTAATTTCCAACAATCCCCCACTTAGTTTGTGATATAAGAAAAAACACAATACAAACAAGAAATCATGCCTAAGGGAAGGTAGCTTTCGCCTTAAACCATCCTATAGTACAAACATATCACAAAATCCAAAGGAAATGATTAGTTGCTCATTTTGCTTAAACTATCATTCACAAAGGTTCAGATGTGTCACACACATGAACCTTCTTAGCATTCAGTTAATTCACATTACAATTTTAGCATTATTACCGGCCATGTGCTCATCCTAGTTTATGATCATATACAAGAGATAGCAAAATTGTTGACTTCATTAGTGTCTGAATAAAATCAGCATCAAACATTGGAAGAAGGTTGTAATCTTCCCCTTGATTTTCCCAGTTCTAGCAAGCATCTTCATCAAACTTGACATCTCGACTAACAACAATCTTCTTGCTTTTAGGATTATAAAGCCTATAACCCTTAGACTTTGCATCATAGCCAATAAACACAAACTTCTCACTTTTATCATCTAACTTTACTCTTGTTTCTTCAGCAATATGAGCATATGCAACACAACCAAAATCTCTTAAATGAGAAAGAGTTGGCTTTTTACCTCTCCATACCTCTTTAGGAGTAATTTTCTGCAAGCTTTTTATAGGACATCTGTTGCTCAAATATGCAGCTGAAAATACAGCTTCTCACTTCTCCCACTGTCGTTTTGTTCCTTGGTGTTGTCCTACGCTGCGTCGTTTTGGCATTTCCTCATGCTTCCACCTGCTGGCGCGTTTTGCACATTTTTTGTTGTTGTATTGATGCTTTGGTTATCCACCTGCTGCATGGTTCTTGCAAGGGACATGCATAGCCGAGCAACTTTAATTCATCTTCTTTGTATATATTTTTTTTCTTGTCTTTTAATTTTCTTCTTCTCACTCCATGAAGACAAGTAAGTATTGATCTTCAAAAAATGGCCCAAATGTAGTACTTTCAGCTCACTTTAATTTTCGTGCTCCCAAATTGTACCTAAAATCATACATGAATTAAAGTGAGTAACTTTAGCATTTTTGTGTCATTAATCGCTAAATGTAAATGATTAAATGTATCAACAATTAAACACATATCAATTTCCCCCACACTTAGCTTTTGACATTCCTCGGGCAAAACATTAAAATTAAGCTCAAAAACCCTAAAACATTGACTCATTCCCCAAATGTCCCAAGAATATAGAATTACAGGCAAAGATAAGTGACTTTAAAAAATCATAGCAAGATGTCAACATTCTAAGCTTTTACTCATGATCAATCAACATTCATCATCTTTAAAAACTGAGCAATCTAATGGTAGACTCAAAAAATGTGTTTAACTAAAATATATTCATGGGTACACTCAATACCATTCATGATAACGACAATCCACAACTTTGCATATCATGTCATTTCTCCACCACTAATGTAACACCCCGCTCCCGCGCGACCCGGTCTCGATATCGTGGTGATATCCGAGCTCGAGCCCGCGGAAGCGGCGTGCTAGATCAGTCATTCAGTACAGTCGATCCCAATTGTAGTTCAGTTTGTAATCCGATCGACTCACGTATTTGCATAAATCAAAGTTACTCAGTCACAGTTGATCGGCAATTATGGCTTTTGAAACAGTACATGCATAGGCGGAAAATTTATTATCGATCGGTCAAATGCTCAGTCAGTACATTACCGATCGGGCTACAGGTCCAATGGAATACAAATTTCAATATCAATAATGAAATACAATAGACAGACACAACTGATCCCGACCTCTATCTTTCACTAGCTCGCAGTGGGCATACTCCCGGTCGCCAGACGGGGTATTCTTCAAAGTCCTGAAAAATATTGGCAAATTTTGCGTGAGTTTTGCGAACTCAGTGAGTGACCATCATCGATGGCTCACTCAAC
>JANITX010181263.1:0-11676 GCA_027564395.1 Erythroxylum ulei
AGAAAAAGGAGAATTCTTGAATTAGAAATGAGGTAAGAAATGGTTTAGGTACAAGATAGGTTATATGTGAAATGTTGAAAGTTAAAAGCTGGAAAAATGTAGTTGAAATATGTTCATTGAGTATGCTTTAGTGTTTTAGCCATAACTTTTTCTCTAGTTATCCAAACGAGATGATTCTTGATTTGGATTAAATTAGAGACTTAGGGATACAAATTGTTTAAAGAAATCAAGTTTTAATTCAGTCTCTAAGAATTTTAATTTCGGGATGGAAGTTGAGCACAAAATACTATTTCAGTATAAGAACAGTCCGAAAATATTTTGTGGCATAACTTTCAGATTTCTGAACCAAATTGAATGATTTTGATGTCATTAGAAACTTAAGACAATGGGGAACATTTTTCTAGAAGGATATATTATCAAATTCCTTTAATTTTCCAATGATCATTAGTAGGAGTTAGTAAAGGAAATAAATGAAGAAGGGTAAATTTGGAAAGGCCAAGTAAGTGAAGGACAAAATGGGAAGACAACCTAAAAATGTTTCTTGAATAAGTGAGAAGGAAGGAGAGAATCGTGAGAAGCTAAGAGAAGAGAGACAAAAACGTGAGAGAAGAAGAAGGAAAGAAGAAAATCGTGGGAGGAGCTAGGAAAGAAAAAGAAAACGTGGGAAGAAGAGAAAGCAAGCTTGTTAAGGTAAGTTAATCATCTTTTCTTCTTGCTTTATTAGAGAAATGGGTAGTGTTAAGAATGAAGGGATTAGAGGGAGAGAATGGGTGTTGTGTTGGAAGAAGATAATTTAAGGGAACCTATTTGATTTTAGGGTTTCTAAACTTGGTTTTGGGTTTTCTAACCTAGATGGACTATGGGTAGGTTAAGTTTAAGCTTGATTTGTGTTGATTTCATTTGTAGTGATTATTGAAGTTTTAGGGGACTTCAATTTGAATTTGGATTGAATGAGAATTTTGGTTATGTTAGGAAATCAAGAAAAACCTACCCAAGAGCAAGAGGAAGGGCATAATTGAGTTTGGATTTTCAAGCAAAATAAGGTAAGTAAAATATTTATGGTTATTGTATAAATATGCAATGTGCCTACGTGTGTGCGTATATGCTAGAATTTCTAAATTATGAATTGCTATGATGTGGAAAATGCATTATGATGTGTTTTATGTCATGCATTGAAAGATGTATGACATTTTGATATAATTGAATTGTGAGTATAATCATGCTATGCCTTGGAATTGTATCATGACATTTTGATTTAAATGGAAATAAGAAAAGCATGAGAATATGAATTTGTGATTGATTGAATTGAATATGAGAGTTGATTATGTTTGGTCAAGAGTGGAATCGTTTCGTAGTCACGTGCATGTCGACATAAAGCCTTCTCCTTACTGCCCGCTTATGGCATATGAGATCCGAAAAGTGGACTTGTTTCGTTCACGATGTAAACTTCAGTTTCTCCGTTCCGTTCTATGGAACTCTCGAGCCATTTGTTTGTGCATTTGCATTTTGATATGTTAAGTCATGGTGAAATTTGAGTGTTATACTTTGATGTTAAATTGCATCCAATATGTTTTATGTGATGATGTATTGAATTATAAGTTGTGAGTTAGAATCGTAAATGCTGAACTTACAATGCTAGGTTAAGATAAGACGTTTATGCCTATATGAATATTCACATATATGGTTGATTGTGTGACTCGTTGCCAATGGATATAAATATGTTAGCCACTGAGATGTGTAGCTCAACCCATCATTTTCCCTTCTCAGGTGCAGAGAGAAGATTAGTGATCCTTGCAAGGCATTCGGAAACTCCAAGATAGCTAGAAATCTTTTGTACTAAGTTAGTGACTAATTCAGATAACTTTATAGGCATATCAAACATGAACATCCTTTTTTATTTTGTATTAAGTTTAATATGTATGTTGATATGTAAGTAAAGCTTGTTCAAATATTTACTTTGTTTAGAATGAGAATGAGAATTTGAGAAGTCCCTTTTGTGTATGATTATGTTATTTTAAAGGTTGAGTGTAATGGATGTGGAAGTAGAATGTGTATGTGCATATTCTTCTTTGTTGAGATTGCAAATTGTTGCTAGTATTAAAATAGCATGTTAGAGTTAGAAAGGTTGTATGTGATGAATCATTTGAGTTGAGATTCAAGAGTTAATGAGATGTACTTAGTAGTTGGATGGATATGAAGTGATATTGCACTAGAAGGGGTGAACTTGAGGAGATTATAAGTGGAAATTATGTTAGAATGAGTGTTAGAAGCATTTGAGAAGCTTTGGAGGGGAGAGGGTGTCACAAATGTCCGTTAGACAGACATTAGGTCCGTTAAACAGAACTTCTCGGGTCTGAAAAGGCCCCCAGCCCCATCCATGTCCGTTAAACAGATATTAGGTCTATTAAACGGACCTTCTCGGGTCTAGAAAGCACCCCCAAGCCCGTCTATGTCCGTTAGACAGACATGTATTTCCGTTTAACGGACATCCACAAGGTAGCTATAGTAAATTGCGATTTTGACCATTTTAGAGGCTAATTGTCCCAAAACAGGTACATTATGATAGAGGACACAATCATCTTTGATTCTTTTGGCCATAACTTCATAACCCGATCTCCGAATGAAGCGATTCTTGAACCAATAGATTCCTAGCACATTTTTCTACCTCTCCACAAAAATTGATAGCCTTTGGTGTAGAATTCAAAAAGATTGACTAAAAGAAAGTGAGGGTTTATTGAAATAACCCTACAAGGAAACCCGCTAACGTTTTATGACTCCAAATCGTTGAGCTCCGGAAACAGAGTCCAACATATACCCATTTGCATCCAATTGCCTTCTTTCCCTTTGGGAGACTAGCTAGCTTCCACGTATGATTCTTGTAAAGGGAATGTATTTCTTCATTCTTGGCAGTCCTCCACTTATCTTTTCCTGAACTTTGGACTGCTTCCTTATAAGTGATAGAAATGTCATCAATTTCAATTAGAGATGCATAAGCCACTATAATAACATAACGAGTAGGTACTTGAATGTTCCTTTTTGGCTTTCGTAATGCAATTGGTAATTATTGTTGTGGAGGTTCTTAGGTTGGAATCTCTTCTTGATCTGGCTCCTCTTTTACTATAGGAGTTTCTACATCTGCTTCATCATTTGCTGGTGTAACAATTCTTCCTTCAAACTCCACCTGTTTTGGAGTACCATCTATTTGTTTAATATTTTCAATTGTCACCTTTTTTAACATAGTAGATTCGTTAAAGGTAACATCCCTGCTGAAAATTATTTTCTTTGACTCTGGGCACCAAAGACGATATCTTTTCATACCAGAGGTGATCCCCATGAAAATTGCTTTCTTTGCACGTGGATCCAATTTTGACTCGTTAACATGATAGTATGTAGTAGAACTAAACACATATAAGGAATCATAATCTGTAGCAAGTTTTCCAAGCCATTTTTCCAATGGTGTTTTACCACCAATAGCAATTAACGGAAGGCGATTGATGAGATGAAAAGCGTATGTAATAGCCTCAGCTTAAAATTCTCTGCCCAACCCAACATTAGACAACATACATTGAACTTTCTCCAGCAATGTCCGGTTCATATGTTCTGCCACCCCATTTTATTATGGCATATTCCTGAATGTGAAGTGTCTGATAATACCTTCATCTTCGCAGACTTTTAAAAATGGACCACTTATGTACTCCCCACCATTATCTGTACAGAGACGCTTAATTTTTCTGCTTGTTTGAGTTTCCACCATCTTTTTCCATTTGAGGAAAACTCTCAGCACTTTAACCTTAGTCTTTATAGTATACACCCATACTCTTCAGGAAAAATCATCAACAAAGTTCACATAATAATGTTTTCCTCCCAAAGAAGCTATTTTGGAAGGTCCCCTCACATTAGAGAGAACATAATCCAACCCTTCGTATCATGGATTGCAGTGTTGAAATTCACTCTTTTCTGCTTCCCTTTGACACAATGTTCACAAAAGTCTAATTTACAGGCCTGAACTCCTTTCAAAAATTCTTGATTTACTAACATCTTCAAGGATCTTTCACCTGCATGTCCCAAGTGCATATGCCACAACCTAGCGACTTCTAGCTCTTGATCATCATTAAAAGCTATTGTTGTTGTTCTAATAACTGCATTACCTTGGTAATAATATAGGTTATTATTTCTTCGAATTCCTTTCATTACCATAAGTGCACTAGAGATGACTTTCATTACTCCATTTGTTGCATTTATAGCGCAGCCCTTTGATTCTAGGACTCCCACATAAATGAGATTCTTTGTCAGACTTGACACATATCTGACATCTGTCAGAGTCTTAGTTGTTCCATCATGATTCCTTAAGCAAATTGAACCAATCCCATTTGTTGTTTAGGGGTTGTCATTTGCTGTGTAAACAACTCCACCTCCTAGCTCTCTAAAATTAGAGAACCAATCTCGATTAGGACACATATGATGCCTACAGCCTAAATCGAGCAACCATGGACTAGAAGAGCTTATTGAGGATGGAACAACCAATGAAAAATCTGAGCCTACATCTTCACACTTAGTAATATTCGAATTTGCAACAGCCTTTCCCTTATCAGGTTTGTTTTTATTCTTCAGCTTTGGACAATCCTTTTCCTAGTGTCCTTTTTCCTAACAAAAGGCACATTCATCTTTGCTCAATTTGAGCCTCGACTTTGATCTTCGTTTCTTTCCTTTAATCTGGCTCTGTGAACGACCTTTGACTACTAAAGCTTTTGCTGCTCCACTTGTACATTCTTCCTTTTTCTTCCTCCTCAATTCATGACTATACAAAGCAACTATAACTTCACTTAAAAGATACATCAACCTTCCCATGAAGTAAAGTAGTTTCAAGAAACTCAAACTCTTCAGGAAGGAATCCCAACAACATCAAAGCTAGATCTTCATCTTCAAATGTCACATCCAAATTCATTAAATTAGTAACTAATTGATTAAAACTGGTGATGTGATCATTTATAGTGGTACCTGGAATATAAGAGAAACAAAACATTCTCTTTTTCATATGAAGCTTATTTTGACTGCTTTTCTTTAGGAATTTCTCTTCTAACACGTTCCACAATTTAGATGCAGAAGTTTCTTTCGAGAAAGCGTACTTTTGCTCTCTAAAAAGACACTAGAATTATACCACATGTCAAATGATTTATAGTCTTCCAATCTTTCTCCTCAACATCATCTAGTTTCTTCTCTTCAATGGTGATGTCAAGATCTTGCTGAAAGAGAGTGTCTTGAACTTCACTTTGCCACATGCCAAAATGACCCATACCATAAAAAATCTCCATCGTAAATCTTGCATTTGTCACAGCAGTCCTTGCTAGAATAGACGAGGTAGTAGTTGTTGACGTGGTTGGTGCAGTCGTATCTTTGATTTCTGTCATCTCTGCTACAATTTCTATTCAATAGCTGTCAATGCAAAATGTCGATAGCCTAAGGAAAAATCTTTTCTGATGTGGAAGATCAAACCACACTGCAACCATAGAGCATACTAAGAAAAACCTTATCTCTGATACCAATTGTTATGAAACTTCAGGTTGATTTCCTTCAATAATGATGAATTCACCTTTACCACTATTGCCTAGGTGAATAGAGTGTGAATGATTGCAATAAAAATCAAACCAGGTAAATTCCCAAGAAAGACTGGAGAGTCACAGACGGTCCCCCTTAAATTCCAATCTTTTAGATAGAATTTTCCTAGACATGTAATTTAATAGCACAATAATTCGCTATAACTATACCCGACAATAGCTATTAAATAGACAAGTAATGAACACCAGAGTTTAATAAGGTTCAGCCAATTATGCCTACTTCCTCAAACACTACTAAATTGATATTTCACTATTTTCTAGAAATAATACAAGTGAAATACTACAAAAGGAGAGAAGAAAATTTATCTAATCAAAGACAATTTTTGGGATGATTTAACTAAGGAGGGGGGGCTCCTTTTATGGTTTTAGAAACCTCCACCATTCCCACACATTTTCGACGTGGGCTTATATAATGAGCCAAAATATTTGACCAACCAACAATGTTGTATCATCTTTAAGGTAAATTCAAATCGGACTGTTTAAAATTTTAAAGTTTAAAAATTAACACTAAAGAAGTAAAAATGATTTTACTGACGACATAAATGCTTGAAAACTTAATTAGAATTTAGAAAATATATAAAAATTTAAGAATATTTTTACTAGGTTGAATTTTTAAAATTCTAAAAAATCAAGATCAACAATAATAGTATAATGTTTACAAATGTTCGTGAATCGCAAGTGCACTGTTGTCGAAGTGTGTAATAAATCGGGAAGAACCGAGTCGTATCTATAGGGATTATGAGAAAATTCAATTCTATGCTAGCTAACGGTATTTGAAATCAGGTTGGATCAAATTTTAGAAAATTAAAATTAACGTAAAGATTTTTTTTCTTTTTTTAAAACTAAATTAACTTAAATAAATTTCTAAACAACTACCCAATTCAATGCGACCAAAATAACTATGAATATGACATATTTATGCAGTAACTAATTAAGAAAAGATTGCAATAATTTGCTAATGAAAAGTTTTAACGGCAAAGGGGAATGACTTTCTCTTAGGGAATGATATTTTTGTCAACCTTAATAATGAATTAGCTATTCTCCACAACTGAAACATTCTACCCTTGTAGGTGAATTTTAAGAGTAATTAATCCCCTTTTCCCAAAGATGAATTAATCTATCCATTTTAGAAGTCATTTAGTAATCCCTTACTTAAGTTTTTCCTAGAGTTTCTTAAGTTCCAAAACTTCAATTTTCACCTCCTAAATTTCTTGGGTCTCCCAACTCACAAGAAAATCCTAGTCGAAATTTCCTTTAATCTTCTAACAAAAACTACCTTTTTCCAAAGGCAAATTTATACCAAGGCAATTTCCAATAATACAAAGGAATAACAAATATACCCAAGGAAAAATCAACAAGCATATGAATATTCAGTCATGGATTCTAGCAAAATTTAATATTAAAGCATCAACAAAAATATCAAATCCCCTAAGAGAAATTAAGGTTTTAGCCATAAATCATCATACCAAGCAATTTAAAAATATACATGCTAGACAAATTCGTAAGGAATAAATTATAAAGGAAAAATAAAGCTCTCAAAACTCCTTTGTGTGGTTGTTTCCTTGGCGATGAATGGTGATGGAGGCTTGCGTGAAGACAACTTGCGTTGTGGAAGATTGGAGGTGAATCCAAAGAGAGCTGCTACTTTGGTGTTTTAGTGGAGTGGAGTTGGAGGGTTGGAATCCTTGCTTAGTTGTTTGTCTAGGTGTTGGGAAGTGGAGTGAGTTGTTTCGGTGGAGTGAGTGTGTCTTGGAGGCTAGCTTTGGTGAGTAAAATGGATGTATGGAGGATGTGGCATTGCTTGGCTGGTAATGGAGGCTACGAGGTTGTTTTTGTGAGTGAAGGATGGATAAAAATCAAAGTTGCAGCTTGTGTGTGTGAGGCTGGAGAATGATGTGCACGAAAATAACAAAAATAATGGAGGCTTTCATTGGTTGGTGGAGGCTAGGAGATTGATGTGAAAGTGGATGGATGGCTTGCGTTGTTTTTTGGATGAAAGAGTTGCTGGAGAAATGAAAAATGGAGGCTTGTTGGAGTTGCATGTTTTTCTTGTATGGAGGCCCTATATTGGTGAATGGTGTGGTGGCTTGGCAGTGGCCTTGTGTCTTGCTGGTGGGGGACTAGTTGTTTGTGCGTTAGTTGAAGGAATGGATTAAGATTTAACAAAGGCTGCTTTGTCTTTTTGTTTTTTCTTTTTAAGCCACCGGCTGCTTGCTTGATTCATGCCTATAATCACGTTTCAGTTTTTCTTTCTTCACTTTCTGTGCCAGTCTCTTCAACACCGCTAGCAATATTCCTTTGTCTTCTCTCCATTCAATGTCCACGCCACCAATTATCTTCATTTGGATGTTTCTATGTATTCAAAATCCTTTTCTACACGCCTCACTTCACGCATAATCTCCTTCTTTTTTTTTCAACTTTCTCTGCCGCCGTCACTGCTTCATGTTACTAGCTGCTTCAACTCTTCTATCCTATACCTTGATATGACAAATAAAAAGTTATGGTTTGGTCCACCTTTCACTCAAACCCAGCTATGCTTCTTGTTTTCGTCTCTTGTGTATGGATTGGAGGCTAGCTGTGGAATGGATTTTTCAAGGAAAATTTCGATAGTGCATAAAAATTAAATGATGATGAATTAGGAGATCAAATTTTATCAGTATCTTCTTTTTGAGTTCGCTTCAATATGAGACTTGAATCACGAGATTTTGCCATCTGAGTCAAAAGTTATGATTGAAACATAGTCGACAGGTCATTCTGGCGATCCAAAATATGATGTGAATTTCGTTAATTTATTTCTCCTAAATTCCAACTTCAAAAAATCTGCAATTGGTCCCAAAAAATCCGTCAATGAGTCAAGAATTTAAGTATAAAATTTTAGAATTTGTGGCTAAACCAATCTCGAGATAAAAATCCTACAATGACTAGAGGTCAAGTTTGCCAGAAACTCAAAAATAGTGCAATTCAAGTCTATTTGTTTCATTTATGCATTTTACGTCAACGAACCTCAAATAATGCTAAAACATGATAAACCAGCCATAGATGAACATAAAATGAATGTAAATGACTCTAAATTAAGTCCTAAACATATATGAAAATATGAGTGTATCAAGAAGCGAAGGAAAAGCAACTTGAAAGTCGATTGGCATGTGCGTAGGATCTTCATCCTCAAGTTTGTGTAAGTTATCCTTGTAAGCTTGTGCCATTAAACCACACCACTTGGGAACGTTATGATAGCTTTAGGTCAAAAACCACACCTTGGTTGATTTCTTGTGTAGCCGTCATGAGTAGGGAGATTTTAGTTTCAATGAATCCTCGGATTTTCCTGGCAAGTAAACAAATCTGTGTAGACATTAGAATCCTATATGGGATGTGAATGTAGATGGTGGGTAGGAGTCGTAGGACGGTAGTTCAGGACTCTATTGCCGAAAGACTCTTTGGTCTATTATGGTAAGTTATATATTATTTAAAAATAAAAAATATTTAATTTTTTAAAATTTTGGGGGCCCCAGTGGTGCCTGCTTGTGGTAGGTCTTATGGCAAATTGGTTTTGTGTAGTTGGATTCACTTTAGACTTTTCTTTTACTGTTGTTTAAGTAGTATCTTTAAAATGTTCCATAATGATGACAATTATAAATAGAAAACTAATTCGAAAAAAATTAAAACAACATAGTAATAATTAAAATTAAAATAAAAATAAAAATAAAAGACTATAAAATTAATTAATAAAAATTAAGGAAAAATAAATAGGACATTAATACAATATAATGGGCATTGGTGGTTGTTACTGTGGACTGCTGGTTGGGTGTTGTGGTTGTTGTGCTTAATGTGTCTGTTAAAACAAGAAACAAAAGGCATTAGGGTTTCTTTTTTTAAAAAATTTTATTACTATTAAAATTTTAATTTATTAATTTTATTATTTTAAAAATTATATATTTTTTGTTTCTACTTTCTAATTATTTATGTTTTTAATTAATTATTTATTTTTAATTACTTGTTTAAAAATTCACAATTTTTTTAAAATCGAACAGACTACTAACATGTATAAGGCATGATTATGTCTTATGAATGTTAGAATTTTAGAATTTTAGGGGTTTCATTCTAGAAAGTTAAATTACATAACGAGTGATCTTTGCTTCTGAGATTTAGTATTCTAAAATTTTGAGTCTTTAATCGTGACAACTAAATTATATAAGATGTGATTATGGCTTATGAAATTTAGTATTATGGAATTTTAAGACCCATTCCCCTTTAAGCCAATAAACTAATGTCCAAAAAAATAAGCAAATGAAAAATATATATAACTAAAATAAAACTAATAAAAACTATCATATTTTGGGTTGCCTCCCAAAAAGCGTAATTGTTTAATGTCGTTAAGCTCGACAAGGCTTTTTCTTCTTAAACTTCTATATAATTGCAACTTTGTACTCTTTAAATACTGCCACTAGCATTTCCTCTTACCCTGTAGTCAACCTTTTTGAGATGATTATAGGTAATGGCTCTCTTTCATCCAAATAGACATATTTTAGTTGATCAGGTAAGACCTTCAATTCTAATTTTAAAGCTTGCAAATAGAAGACAACATTTGCTTGTGAGTTATAGTAATTTCAACTTTTAAGTTTTTGAATCTATTAACATCACTGATAATGATTCTAGAACTTCACAAGTTTTATCAACTTGCTCGTTCACTTATAGTTTAGCATTAATCTTTGACTTATCATCAGCGCTTTCTTCTTTAAAAATATCATGCATAAATTAATCCATAATATCCATATGATAAACAGATTGAAAATCATCAGCGTGTTAAGTCAAGAAGACTTCACGTCTATTAATTTTGGTGACAATCAAATAATAATAATATTAGAAAGAAATGAACTGTTTTGATAAGTGTGTTAAGTGTGCAGCACAAACGCAGAAGAAGCGGAAAACATAGAAGAAGCAATAGTGAAAAACACAGAAGAAGCAGAAAACACAGAAGAAGCGAAAAACACAGAAGAAGCAAAAAACAAAGAAGAAGCGAAAAACACAGAGGAAGTGAAAAACAAAAAAGAAGGGGAAAACACAGAAGAAGTGAAAAACACAGAAGAAGCAGGAAAACACAGACGATGCAGAGATGAAGATAATCTAGTACGTCGGGCAGTTAGTCAGCTGGAGTTAGTTACAGAATTCAACTGAATAACGGTTTCTATAAGAAACAAGAAGCAGTTGGAGACTTAGGCTATATGTTGGGCCCCGTTTCTGAAGCCCAACTATCGATTCGGAGTCAAAAAGCATTAGCGGGTTTCCTTGTGGGGTCATTTCATTGAACCCTCATTTCCTTTTTATCAATATTTTGAAATTCAATACCAAAGGCTATCAATTTTTTTTTCAAAGGTAGAAAAACGTGTTAGGAATTTAACGCTTCAAGAATCACCTCAATCGGAGGTCGGACGAAGAAATTATGGCCAAACGAATCCAACATGTTCATATCCTTTCTCATAATGTACATGCCTTGGCGTAATTGCCATAACTCTCATTACAAGTGTCGCTTTGACTTTGTTTTGGACGGTTTGAGAGAAGACATCTAGATCTATAACTTTCATGAAGCCACCGAAATAAAATTCTATCATTTGGAGGGTCAAAACACACGGGCCGTGTAACCCAACACGGGCAGGCCATGTAACCTTCGGGTGTAATAGTGCTCCTGCGCTGGAAACACACGACCTGTGTGATTTTACATGGGCAGGCCGTGTAACCTTCGGGTGAAACGAATTTTTCATCCTCCAAAACCCCTCCAAAGGATCCTAAGCCCATCCTAACATCCCCTTTCCTCATACTCTTCTCCAGTACCACCTTTCTAGTGCCAAAAACCACTTCAAATCCATTTAATAACTAAAAACATCTCATTAACACTTAAATCTCAACTCCAAAAGGATTCATCAAGTCTTTCCAATTTCAACATATTATTCTAACACTAGCAACAATTGGAAATCTCAACCAAGGATAAACACATCCATCATTCTCAAACTTTAAAGAAACATAATCATACAAAAAGAACTTCTCAATTCTCATTCTCATTTGAAAA
>JANITX010181301.1:0-11672 GCA_027564395.1 Erythroxylum ulei
CAAGGCTCACAAATATACATATATATATACACATAATTAAAACAATTAAGGCAAAATAAAAAGTAATTAAAGGAAACGAATAAGTAAATAAATCCATAATAACAATAATAATAATTAAAAAAATGATCGGGGCCCAACAGTTCAGGGTGAGTCAACCCTTCGGGTGCACCATAGTGCTTAAGCACGATGGTGAACTCCCAATCCTACTAGCAAAGTCACCGTCATACTTAAGCACGAGGGTGACTTCCAACATACCTAGTAAAGTCACCGTAGTACTTTTAAACCTCCAAAAACAGTCTATTTCTTCCTCTCATCTCACGATTGCAACATCCCAACTTTTTCAACAACCACTTTTCCACAAACTCAACTACAGATTTGCATCTTCTTCCTCCCTTCCATTTTTTTCCTCTAGATTTCTCACTTTTAGCTTATTCAATGAACACATATAACACTTAAACTAATTCTTCTACTTCCATTTCAACTCAACTTAGTCTCAAAACAACTCAATTTAAATTTATATTCAAACACCAAAAATCCGAAACTCCAAATTCACTCCCTCTCTCTACTATAAATTTTCCAAAAGTTAATTCTCATATCAATTAACTCAAATAACACTCAAAACAATTCTTCTAACTCATTTTTAGCTCATCAACACACACGCAATTCAAAAATCCAAGATTCACACTTAAACATCTAAATTTGTTTCTACTGATACTCAACAAATTCATGCATGTATAGTGACAACAACCCATTTTCGGTTTTCTCTAAACCATGACAGAGTATATATATATACATTAATTTTCCAGCCCTCTTCCATAACTCATTGATTTCTACACCATTTTCATTTTACTCCAATTATCACAAGTATTTCAGTCTAACACATGCATTATCAAAATACCATTAAAACATCATCAAAAATCACTTACTTTGTTCAGCTCAAATTCCAGCAATAAAGTTTTCGGTGGATGAACAAAACCAAGGATAAACAAAATAAACGCCCTCTAAGGATAGAAATTCTTACTTTAATGTAAGAATCAATAACCAATTACACAAACCTAATCAACAAGTTGTTTCAGTGTTGAAGAAAAAGAAGAGAGTTTTGGTCTTTTCGGTGATGAACAAAACCAAATGAGGAACAAAACTCCAGCTACAAAACTTTCCTTCCTAAACACGTGACTACGTGCATTACCAACTCACTGCCACATGTCACCATGCATGTAAGTTATTTGTCAATATTTAATCAGTCCATATGTCACCATGCATGTAAGCCATTTGTCAATCTTTAATCAGTCCACATGTCACATTAGGATTGGTCCAAATTTCAATATTTTTCCTAAAATTCACCAAAAATTTCAAAATACCCTTAATAGACAAAAATTGCCAAATCACATTTTAATAGCGTTAATAACTCAATTATACCTGAAAATGTCATGAATGCATGTACAATCATATTAATATGCAAAAATCAATATTATCGTGTATATATATGCCATATTTTGCATAAGCATGAGTTGTACTTTCTAATTTCTCAATAATTTCTCATAGTCACTATTCAAGTCTTATCATGGGTAATGGAATGTTACAATTCTCCACCTCCTTAAAGAAATTCCGTGCTCAAAATTCTTATCTGATTGATCAGAAAGGCAGGGGTATTATTTCCTCATATTTTCTTCCATTTCCTATTTAACTTCATCATTCGAATAACTTCTTCCACTTGACTATAGTCAATGGAATCAATCAATTTTCCAGTTACTTATTCATATATCACACAATCTTGTCTGTTTCCTCAATATATTTCAGATAACTCAAATTTTTCACTTCTAGTGCCGACATTACATATGGGTCAGATGATATCACTATTTCTTATCACACCCACATATCACACTTTATGCATTTAAGACATCTTTGTTGGTGTTACAAACTCATATGTTAATAGTTCTTTTTTTACAAAACCTTCATATGGACAATTTTATATCGAGCTTAGCTTCCTTTTTTTTCTAACCTGAGCATACGCTGGCCAGGTGATACTCTCAGAAACATTCATCCTTTGTTTGATAATTTACAACTCTTTAGTGTTCGTACATTTAACTCATGTGTCTATCTTACTTTATTCCAAATCTTCGGTGTTGCTCTTCCTAATTCATTCGTCTTTCTTGAGTCACTTAATTTCTAATACACATCAATTTCACTTATCACCAACATCTCCTATCACTTCTGGCCTTAAACTATTTTTAGGCCTTATTCATCCAAATATAAAGGTGGTCGACTCTTCTGTCGTATAACACCTCATATGTTATTATAATGATATCACTGTGATATTGATTATTATGCTTAAGGTCAATTAAAACTAAACATTGACCTCATGTTTCTATGAACTCCAAAATATAAGCTTTATGCATATCTCCAACAGTTAAGACTGTTGGCAACAAACACATGTAGTCACTTGTTTTTACATCCATAGCCATCAAACATTATTTCGTCGTATTCCTGCTAGGATGTATAGCATAAGTTGTTATTTGTGCTATCTCTAACAATCTTGTACTCAATCATCTTTATTGTGCACACAAACTTCATATTACAATCACAAGGCATTATTTTCCTATTTAAACTCAAAATTCGGATTCATTATCAACTTTCAATTTCCTCAATAAGATTCATAAATTCTAAATCCTCAGTTTGGGCTTTGCTAATCTGTTCATGCGAAATTGATTTTTACATTCGTTAGCTAATAGTACTTTGACTTGCCCAAAATTCAACTTAATATTCTATGCTCTTCATTACACTAGATTTAGTAACCACAATATTTGAATTTGTATAATTCCTTTATTGAATTTTCTATTCAAGCATCAGATATGTACACTAGTTTTACAAAGATAGTACTCATTTATACAATCATAGTCCTTCACTGCTTCTATCCATTGTCTTAGTCTGGTATAAAATTCTTTCAAACTCAATAAGTACCTGAAACTTTATTGATATTTATATAAAATCCGAAATGTTTCACTATACCTATAGTGTCTCCAAGCTTACAAAGCAATGGCTATTTCAACAATTTTAAATTATGTATCAAACATTCAACTCATGAGACTTTAATTGTCTCTATGCATACAAAATCAGTTTATTATGCTGCAACAAAATGCATTTTAATTTCTGATGCAAAACATCAATGTATAATACAAAATCTCCAAATTCGTTATTATTTGTTGTGATCGAGTGCCTTTCAGATACAGATATAGATACTGGCCATTAGGCTCAGTCAGAGACAAAAATCACGGAGCAAAGCTCTACGTGCAGAATTCTGAGCTTAAAGCTCTTTTAGGCTGGCTACTCTGATCACAACACCTTTATCAGAACATGCATTATATGATATGTATCAAATAATCAAATATGTCACATATAGCTTTCACTTTTAATGCACGGACAAATTTTCATATTCATTCAAAACCGCATTTTTTCTTAAGTCATCAAAATATTCTTTTCAACATTTCGAATACATTCAAGATACCATCTATGACCATATTCACTATTTGATCCAAGCAAAATTGGATCACGTTATTCTTCACTGTCATGATACTTTCAGGGATATTGTTAACTCTAACAAATATTGCCTAAATTCTATGTACCCGTGTTCAGTTCTCGTAATTCCTTAATTAATTAATTCCTCAATGAAGTAATATTATCTCTTTTTTATTGACTCATTTCTCGAATGATTTTCTCCATTCATTCTATTTCCTCTGATTTCACGTTGACTTATTGAAATATCGAACCATTCTTACAAGTTTCTCCACTCATTTCAATTTATTCAACAATCTTAACTTCCTATGTTGGTATCACATTCATCAAATCAAATTTGTATCCCCTAAGCATATTTGCATATAATGCAATGTGGGCCAAAGTTCTCCTTATATTAGTAAGAGTGTTGCCTCAAATTCAAGAATCCAATCACATAGTTGGATACTTTACATGAAAAAAAAATGCATACACTCTCAGTAGCATATTATATGTCTCATGCTTGAGTCTTGGCTAGGAATAGAACTCCAATACTCACTTTTAATTTATTATGTTTTCTGTTTTCATTCATTCTTAAAATTACACCATCTGGTCTACCTAACCTTATTCAGTGAAATTCATCTTCCAAAGAAGATTTCTTGCTACTATCAACTATATTGTTCATCTAATCCTTATCAATCAACTATTCCCATCATTGCTTATCAAACATTTTTAGTACCTCAAAAAGATGATTTCAACTATTCATAATATCTCACTTAGATCAATTTATTTCATAACTTATATGATCAGAATATCCTAAATCTTATCTCGAGATGTAGATAAGACAATTCACTAATTAATAACTTATGTTCAGGATACCTTAAAATCATTTGATTTAGGAAAACACTTCTCTTTTTGCGCTTGACCTTGTTCGTGGGAACTATGCCACAATCATGTCCTTCTCTCTCTTTTTCCTCGAATTCATCACACATAATAACATCTTTAACACTCTCAATCTATCCTAGATCTATCACTATAAGCACTTTTATGCATTACTGTAATTCATCTTAGACTTTGAATTATGGGAATTATGACTAACAAATATCCATATATCATAGATTGTTTCCTATATTATCTCCACACATATAATTCTTATGTGCTCGATTCTTACACTTGTCATGGTAATCCCATTATTAAATATGTACTCGCAAAATAACAAATTAATTTAACCTTGACAACTTTTACATATATCGCTATCATTATCTCACCTTCCAATTATCATTAAATCGTCATACATATGTATGTTCACAATCAATTCGAAATTATAGATGCATAATCATCCTGAAATTCTGATTTCTATTTCACATAGCACATTTACCAACAACCATTTCAAGTCCAAGTTTAACCTCTCAAGGTCATAGAAAATTTTATTTTCTTTCGACTTGGCTTGTACACTTTAAATCTCATCACTTATATCTATATCACGACTTCCCTTAATCAATCCATGACAATACATTTATATCTATTTCACATTCGGGGATACATCACTACATTACAATATTGATGTCGTTTACCATAATACATCCACTAATACAAATACGTTGAATCTTTATTTGTCATATCTAACCATATACTATTTCCCATTTCTAAATATCCATAAACTTTCATTTTCTCAAATTCAGACATATCATCAGTCTTTTCTCTATTTCAATCAACTCAAATTCTTAACAAATGCTCATACATGTGACTTATAGAATTGCAACTCAAATTGGGGATCAGTTGTTACTACCTGTTATGACATGACTGAAATGCATGTAACTTGACACATTTTTCGATTAATGCCCATGTAAGAGACTAAATCTGGGCTTTGATACCAAAATGTAGCACCCCACTCTCGCAGGACACATACCCGACATCCATGGTGATATCCAATTACGTACCCCACAAGGGTGGCATGCTAAAACAACCATTCAGTCAAAATTCCTTACAAAACTTTTGTTTCTTTAAAACAATGTACATGTATGAGGAAATCATTAATCAAATCGGACCCATTTCATTTAAAAACATTTCCATTTACAAGTTACAATTATTTCAAACATTAGTATTCAACAGCCACTTAGGCCCATTTCAAATATGTAACACTTACAATCAGAATGTTATTTCGTTACCAAATCAATCGCATACACTTAGAACAATTTTTGCGGAACATAATTCAAAAATAAAATCACTGAAGACATATGCAGGTGCAAATTGATCATGACCCCTAACTCATGCTCATTTGCAGTGGTTGAACTCCAATTGGTCTAATTGGATACCTCCTCTGAACCTGAAAAGCCACGTTGCAATTTTTTATGAGTTTTGCGAACTCAAAGAGTGAACCGTCATTGATGATTTCACCGGATTCATATGCACAAATCACATATTTCACAATTATTCATGCAGAACACGTATATTCCATAAAGTCACATTATTATGGCACATCATTTAATTATTGCGAATCAGAACATATATAAACAAATACAGATGTGTATGAGACTCCACATTCGTTATTATTGTTGTGACCGAGTGCCTATCACATATGTAAATACTAGCCCATTGGGCTCAGTCAGAAACATATATCAAGAAGCATAGCTCTACGTGTATAATCATAAATCACGGAGCAAAAATTACACCACAAATTTCCAAAATATTTTCAAAATTTCCCAATCAACTTTAATCGCATTAATAACTCAATTATACTTGAAAAATATCATGAATGCATGTACAGTCATATTAATGTGCGAAAATGTGCATGTCATATTTAACTTAAACAAGATATGCATTTTCTAGTTTCTCAGTAAATTCTCATATTCATTATTCAAGTTTTATCATGGGTAATGGAATGTTACATATGGGCCCTTGATAAAGTAATATTGTATGCATGCAATATGATTAAGGAGTTAATCATATTTCCGATTTACTTTGTAAATCAAGAAGGAATAAATTAGCAAGAATGACATGTTCCCATCTTACATTTATTCAGGATATTACGAGACAAGAAAATTGACACGGGCAATTTTGCTTTAGGATTGTGATTTGTGTATAATACTTATCATCTATGTCATTTGAGTAATTATAATGTATTTTGTTAGATACTGCTTATGATGTATATAATTAAAAGGGGTTTAAATTCTATTATCAACATGACATGGATCCCAATGGGTCACACTAGAAAAGATTTGATTAGAAAAAGGAAATTATTCTAGTAAATGATATAGAGATATGAATATGACGATAAAATCAATTTAAATGTTAAAATTATTTTGGTAGTTATATGGTATTAGAATAAATGTTATTAGATAACAAATTTAATCCTAGATAAATTTATTTGATATGTATGACATATCCTCTAAATTTATTGCTCAACAAAATAATACATATATATAATTATATGGTATAGTTATATGGCAGTTGGGTCAAATGCTTAAATATTTTGAAGCATGAGATTAAATGGCAAAGTGACAAAGTGACAAAATGGCAATTAAATGAAATTTACAATGCCAAATTTATAAAGACATGGGTTGTCCATGCAAAGAACATAAGGATATGTTTATACCCCTTGGAATGTTAACCTTATGCTTTATTCCTTTGCTTCTCTTAAACAAGGGCATTTGAGACTTTTTTCAAGAAACCTTTTTAACCCTAGTTTTGCCAAAAAGTAAGAGGGGATTTTCGTTTTTCTAGTTTTAGAAAAAGAATTGTTGTTGTTTTTTCATCTTACTCTCTCCGCAGTTTCAGCTTTTCATTTTTCTCTTTTGTCTTCTTCCAAACTTGCAAATTTCTTCTTCCATCTAACAAGAACTAAAAGGTTTTCCATTTATCTCATGTATTAAGCAATAAATTTCTATTGAAATCGTTTATTTTTGGAGATATTAGGATCAACGATAACCCATTGAAGCACCATCTAGCTTTGGGAACCTTTGGGTCTTTTAATCGATCTTTGGTGGATACCTTGGAGTGCATCTCACTTGGTGCAAAGGAGACACAACTGTGAGCAAGAAGAGACAGTCGTGAGGAAGGAGACATAGTCGTGAGATCATCTATTTGGCTTGGAGACCAAGTTCAATGTATAATGGTGTACATGCTTTCACTATGTGCTTTTTCGGTATATGAATGGGTTGTATGACAAGATCCTTTGGGTTCTTATTGGTTTAATTTTTTTGATTTAACCACTTTAGCCCAAGGGAACGAATATCGTTCCGTACCTAGCAGTATTAAGGACGTCAAAAAATACCCAGCCAGGGTCAACGGGTTTGGCCCTATCAAACTAGCCTACTGGCCGGATGGGTATGGCCTAAAAAATTTAGGTCAGGCCACACTCATTAGTAAAGGGTCGTGGGCCAAGGTGGCCAGGTCGGGCTGTGGCCCAAGTCGAGTGGCTCAGCTAGTGGCCCACACAGTGCTCCAAAGAAAACAATGTCGCTTTGTTTATGTTTAAAATATTTCTTCCATCGATAAAACGATCTCGTTTAAGTTATAAGACAATTAATGAAACACAAGAAAAAACGACGTTGTTTTGTTGCAAGAAAAAATGACATCGTTTTGCTTCTCATTAATGAAAGCCAGCCATCAGCCTAGCCTCCTCCCTTAATCTCTCAATGCTTGCCCCTCAGCGTCAGTAGCCTTTAAAGTAAATCTCTTTTCTCACTTGAGCTTTTACAATTAGAATTCTTTTCTCTATGTGTATTGTATCGTTATCGTTATGTTATTTTTGTTTACGACTATGACTAATATTTATAGCCTAAATCTTCAACGATCTTCTTGAGAATTTCGCTTGTCGAATCTTCTAAAAACGGTTATTATTTGAGTCTTGTAACTACTCCAACTAATTGACGTTCTCGTACATTCTTCAATTTCCATTGTCTTGCATAGATTCATATGCTTCGTCTGGTGTCTCATATGCTTTGTCTGGTGTCTTATACTAAACACTTTGTCTGATTCATCTTATTCAGCTTTTACTAAAGTATCTCTTGATTTGATGTTTGTGCTACTTACATTTATCTGTGCAATTAATAAATTCATCAAAACAGTTCATACACTTCTATGATTATTAATTTTGACTTTCATCAAAATTAATAGAAGAAGTGAAGTCTTCTTAACTTAACAATCTCTCCCTTTTTGATGATAACAGATAATCATAATATTAGAAGATAAAATAAATAAATATAATAGTCAGACGAATAAAGCAAGATATACATAATGATTCATCAAGAATTTCTAATGCTTTCTACTGTTCTCCCCCTATTTGTCATTAATCAAAAAAATAGTTCATTTTAAATGCTTCAAAATTTCAAAAAACATTTGTTGAATATCAGTGCAGATCGGCTTGAGGTCTTCTTCTATAGAAACACGTAGAAGTGTTATTTCCTTATGAAGATCACCCACTGCATTACCTAGTTCATTAACCTTAGTATTAATTTCTTCAATGTTTTTAGCTAAGGCTTCCTAAACTTATGTCTGCTTGTGACTAGCTTCATTCCATTTAATGAAATTCTTCAAGAACTCCGAATTAACAAAGCATCTTGTAGTATTTCACTAAGTGGATGAGTGTGTTCAAAAACATATTATTTTCTAGGTGAATTGTCTAATTCTATGATTTGAACTGAGGGTAATGTGAAAGGTTCTTTTCCTTAAGGGATATCAAGATCATCAGGTCTGGGCAATTTGTAAATTGGTTGCCCTAGAAGGTGTAAGATAGTTTTAACTGAAGGAATGAAACCTAAGGGTTTGAAATGAATGAGTAAATGCACAAAGGTTTCTAAGTTAAAATCAATACCTTCAATTATGATACTTTTGTACCTTCCTTTCGATATTGTGCCAACCACCTTGAAACGTTCGTCTTTTGTAGATGCTCCAAAACTACTTCCTGATTGCCTTGATATATGATGTGATACATAGACACCTACAGGTTGAGCTGCATGAAATATATCGTCTATGTTTTTCACCGCTACTTGAATCTCTTCTTCTGTGAGATCATTCGCGTGTCCTTGAGGAAACTTCTTCTTCTTTCCTTTTTCTTTACTTATCACTGGTGCTAAGCATCTAGGTTGTACATTTGGTACAATCTTGATTGTCGTTCTGCTCGTTATTAGATAGATTATATAAGGATCTTTAGTAATCTTAATACTTTATAGTCTTCGTTCTTCAGGACTTAGAAGATGTATTGTCTGATCATTTATTGTTATAGATTCAACTTGAACCTCAACTGTTTGCTTAGAAGGTTCTCTGATGATAATTGAACTTCTGTTATGATCAGGTGTTGATTCTTCTATAACCTTCATCTTCAAATCTTCTTTCTTTATCGGTTGAGGAGGGTTGTAAGGTACTAGTTGTTGTTTAACAGTCTGTGTCTTTTGTGGAACATCAGATGATGAAACCTTCTTCTGAACAAGTTTCGTCTTCTTTTGTTCTTCTACTGATTTAGAAGAGAGTTGTTATTGAAGCTTCTTCTTCTCAAATACTAACTTCCTTTTTATCTCTATCTCTCTAGATGGTTGTGATGATTGAATTTAAGGGATAAAGACAATTGATTTGGTAGGCTGCTGTTGTTGCTCTTGCTCCTTTTTACTTTCAGAATTTCCACTAAGAATCAGAACTTTCTACTTCTTCTGTTTTTGTTGTCGTAAGGTCATTAATCTTGGTGACCTTCTTGACTTCTCGGGCCTTTCTGATTGGAGCGTCTCAGCCTTCCTCTTTAAAGAGACTTGATGAGTTGGTTGTTGAACCTTGCTTTTCTTCCTTTCTAGAAGCTTCTTAGCTTGTATCTGCACATCAAACGATTTTTCAACCTTTTTCTTTACTTATATTCTTCCGGACGATCGAGGTTTTGCTTGTATTTTTGACGGGACATTTTCTTTCTTGCTTCGTCTTACTAAAAGCTCCCCCTTAGACTGTGCTTTCGGTGTAAAATCTACACATGCTTCGGCTTCAGTCTTGATCCTATTTTGTGAATATTAGAGGCATTGATAACACTCTTAACATTCATCTTTACTATGTTTCCTCTATTAAGTAGGATTCTAGATTCTCTAAAGAATCTTGTTAATAGTATACCGTAAGGTAAAGAACTACTCTTCAAATGGTAATCCTCCCTAGCCTTTATCATGTACTTCGGAATCAAGAATGGAAGATTAACTGGTTGGTGAGTGAGTATATGAAATAGACAATGTTCATCATTCATTGTCACCAAGTCATTTGATCCTGCTCTTGGTAAGATACAATGGAGAAAAAGTGAATGAAGAATCTTAGCCTTCGAAATGAGGGTTGAAGACTTCTTGACTCCTGGATTACTAGATCCATATAGTTGTCGATTGATGTCGGCTTTATCTGTATGACTTTGAGCAATCCAATCTGTATTGTTGAATAGTTTTGCTCCTTTATTTGGACACCCAATAGCCTTCACAACAGAATCTTGTATGATTATTACCGACAACCCATCTACCATCGACACCAAGGTGTTGTCTACCACCTTCGCATTCTTCTAGAACTCATATACTTCATTCAAATACACCCTCTCCCAGATGTTAAAGAAGTTTTTCCAGCTAACTGCTTCAATCTCAGGTTCAATATTCATCTGATTATTCTTCAAAGAAGTAAAATCAACGAGTCTACCATAGACAAGAGATTTTAGCATTTTTAATCTGCAAAGGATAAGCACTAAACACAAAGATATATTTCACTTAAAGAAGTGAGGTTAGTATAAAAATGAAAGAAAAATATGAAATGAAATGAAATAGATTTGAAGTTTAGAACAGAGGATTTGATCGTTTTTGTTGAGAGCACTTTGGTCAAGTCGGTTTCGAAGTTTTTCAAGAAAATTCTAGAGTGTAGGGTGTGGTAGATTCTGAGATGATTTCCTTTTTATATTCACTCTTGAAAAGTTACAGTTTATAACATTTTTAACTAACCTACGGTAATCATGAAATTGAAACTACCAAGTGAAAAATTACCGTTACTATATAATCTGAAAACTTAAGACTTTTCAGCTTCTTCAGAACAAATCGTTTGGATCATAGAGTTTTAGACGAATGGTCATTTAACTTTACCATATTCAGATTTCATCAGATTTCCTTGAATTTGTCTTCACTTAAGGGTTTGGTGAAGATATCTGCCCATTGTTGATTTGTCTCAACAAATTGTAGATTGAT
>JANITX010181345.1:0-11666 GCA_027564395.1 Erythroxylum ulei
CTTGTTCATGGTTTTATTATCCTTATACCATATCATGTATGGATTGACATGTTGATTTGGATATGTTGCTTCCGCTAAAAAATGATTTCTTAAAAGTTTTGAAATCTACCGTTTCTCCAAATAATGCATGCTTTCCTTTTCTGATCCAACACTCTCCTCTATAGAGCCCACGTCCCTGACCGGGTCCACCAACTGTGCTAATTATGGGGCATGGCTATAATCGACAAGTTTTTGATGGGAAACTGACGATTTGTGACTGACTGGGGCTTGTTTCTGCTATTTTCCCTCAACAAAGTATGACTGTATATGGTCGTAGAAAATGCCCACGTCCCTGACCAGGTCGGCCGACGGTGGCGACCATGGGGGCAAGGCTGTAACCGACGAGTTTTGTATGGGAAGCTAACGATTTGTGATTGACTGGGGCTTGTTTCTGCAATTTTCCCTCTACAGAGTATGGCCGCACATGGCCTTAAAAGGAGCCCTCGTCCCTGACAGGGTCGACCGTTGGGGTCGATCATGAGGGCAAGGTTATAATCAACGAGTTTGAGATGGGAAACAAACGATTCGTGACTGACTGGGCCTTGTTTCCACTTTTTTTCCTCAACAGAGTATAACCGTACATGGTCGTAGTAAAAGCCCACATCACTGACCAAGTCGACCGATGGTGCCGATCATGGGAGCAAGGTTATAATCAGCGAGTTTCTAAAGCGAAACTAACAATTTGTAACCGATTGGGGCTTGTTGCTGTTATTTTCCCACTACAGAGTATGACCGCACATTGCCAAAGCAAGTGCCCATGGCTCCAACCTGGCCGACCGATGGTGCCGATCATGGGTGCAAGGCTTTAATCAACGAGGTTAGGATGGGAAACTAATGACTCGTGACTGACTGGGGATTGTTTCTGCTATTTCCCCACCACAGAGTATCACCACACATGGCCGTAGCAAGAGCCAACGTCCCTGACCTGGTCGACCGACGGTAGCGATCATAGGGGCAAGACTATAATTGACGAGTTTTTGATGGGAAACTGACGATTAGTGACCAACTAGGGCCTTTTTTTTCTATTTCCTTCTAAAGAGTATGACCGTACAAGGCCATAGCAAAAGCCCACGTCCCTGACCGGGTTGACCGACGGTGTCGATCATGGGGGCAAAGCGATGATCGACCTGTTTTTGATGGAAAACTAACGATTCGTGATCAACTGGGGCTTGTTTATGCTATTTTCCCTCTATAGAGTATGACCGCACAAGGTTGTAGCAAGAGACCACGTCCCTGACCGGGTCAACAGATGGTGCCTATCGTGGGGGCAAGGCTATAATCGATGAGTTTTTGATGGTAACCCAACAATTTGTGACCGACTAGGGCTTTTTCCTGCTATTTTCCCACTATAGAGTATCGCCGCACATGGTTGTAGTAAGAGCCCACGTCCCTGACCTGGTCGACCGATGGTGCTGATCATGGGGGCAAGGTTATAACCGACGAGTTTTTGATAGGAAGCTGACGTTTCAAGACCGACCGGGGCTTGTTTCTGCCATTTTTCATCTACAGAATATGACCGCACATAGCCGTAACAAGAGCCCACGCCCCTGACCGGGTTTACCGACGGTGCCGATCATATGGCAAGGCTATAATTGACAAGTTTTTGATGGGAAACTGACACTTTGTGACCAACTGGGGCTTGTTTCTTCTATTTTCCCTCTACAGAGTATGACCACACATGGTCGTAGCAAGAGCCAACGTCCCTGACCGGGTCGAGCGACGGTGGCTATCATGGGGGCAAGGCCATAATCAACAAGTTTTCGATGGAAAACTCGCGATTCGTGACCGAATAGGGCTTGTTTCTACTATTTTCCAGTATGACCGCACATGGCCATAGCAAGTGCCCACGTACCTGACCAGGTAGCCCAACGGTGCCGATCATAGGGGCAAGGCTATAACCGACGAGTTTTTGATGGGAAACTGACAGTTTGTGATCAACTAGGGCTTGTTTCTGCTATTTCCCCTCTACAGAGTATGATCGCACATGGCTGTAGCAAGAGCCCACATCCCTGACCGGGTCGACCGACGACATCAATCATAGCGGCAAGGCTGTAATCAAGAGTTTGTGATGGGAAACTAATGATTTGTGACCGATTGAGGCATGTTTATGCTATCTTCCCACTACAGAGTTTGACCGTACAATGTCGAAGCAAGTGCCCATGGCTCCGACCTAGTCAGCCGATGGGGCCGATCATGGGGGCAAGGCTGTAATTGACAAGTTTTTGATGGCAAAATGACGATTCGTGCCCGAATTGGGCTTGTTTCTGCTATTTTTCATCTATAGAGGATGACCGCACATGGCCGTAGTAAGAGCCCACGTCCCTGATCGGGTGGACCGACGTTGTCGATTAAGGGGCAAGGCTATAATCGACAAGTTTTTGATGGGAAACTAACAATTTGTGACTGATTGGGGCTTGTTTCTGCTATTTTCCGACTACAGAGTATGACCGTACAAGGCCGAAACATGTGCTTATGGTTCTGACCTGGTCGATCGACTTTGCCAATCATAGCGGCAAGGCTAGAATCGACAAGTTTTTGATGGGAAATTGACGATTCGTGACCGACTGGAGCATGTTTCTACTATTTTCCCTCTTCAGAGTATGACTACACATGGCCGTAGCAGGAGCCCACGTCCTTGACCAGGTCAATCGACGGTGCCTATCCTGGGGGCAAGGATATAATCGACGAGTTTGTAATGGGAAACTAACGATTCATGACCGGTTTCTACTATTTTCCCTCAACAGAGTATGAACACATATGGTCGTTGCTATAGCCCACAACACCGACCAGGTCTATCGACGGTGTCAATCATGAGGCAACGCTATAAACGACGAGTTTTTGAAGGGAAACTAACAATTTGTGACCGATTAGGGCTTGTTTTTGCCATTTTCCCACTACAGAGCATGACCGCACATTGCCGTAGCAAGTGCCCATGGCTCTGCCCTAGTCGGCCAACGGTGCCGATCATGGGGGCAAGGCTATAATCCGCAAGTTTTTGATGGGAAACTAATGATTCGTGACCAACTGGAGATTGTTTATGCTATTTTCCATCTATAGATTATGACCGCATATGGTCGCAACAATAGCCCACGTCCCTGACCCGGTTAACCGATGGTGTTGATCATTGGGGCAAGGCTATAATCGACAAGTTTTTGATTGGAAACTAACGATTCGTGATCGATTAGGGCTTGTTTCTGCTATTTCCCCTCTACAGAGTATGACCGTACATGGTCGTAGCAATAGCCCACATCCCTGACAGGGTCGACCGACGATGCCGATCATGGGGCAAGGCCATAATCGACGAGTTTTTGATGCGAAACTGACAATTCGTGATCAACTTGGGCTTGTTTCTGCTATTTCCCCTCTACAAAGTTTGCCCACATATGGCCGTAGCAAAAGCCCACGTCCCTGACCGGGTCGACCGACTGTGCCGATCATAGGGCAAGGCTATAATCGACGAGTTTTTTAATGGGAAACTGACGATTCGTGACCGGGTCAACCGACGCTATTGATTATGGTGGAATGGCCATAATCAACAAGTTTTTGATGGTAAACCTACAATTTGTGACCGACTGGGGCTTGTTTCTGCTATTTTCCCACTACAGAGTATTACCGCACAAGGCTGCAACAAGTACCAATGGCCCCGATCTGGTCGACCGACAGTGTTGACCATAGGGGCAAGACTATAACTGACAAATTTTTGATGGGAAACTAACGATTCATGACAGACCAGGGCTTGTTTTTGCTATTTTTCCTCTACAAAGTATGACCGCACATGGCCATAGCAAGAGCCCACGTCCCTGACCGGGTCAACCGACGATGTCGATCATAGGGACAAGGCTATAATTGACCAATTTGTGATCGGAAGGTAATGATTCGTGACCGACTGGGGCTTGTTGCTGCTATTTTCCCTCAACAGAGTATGACCGTACATGGTCGTAGCTAGAGGCCACAACACTGACCGGGTCGACCGACGATACCGATCATGGATGCAAGGCTATAATCGACGAGTTTCTGAGCGAAACTAACAATTTGTGACCGATTGGGTCTTGTTTTTGCTATTTTCCCATGACAGAGTATGACCACACATTACCGTAACAAGTGCCCATGGCTCCGACCTGGTCGACCGATGGTGCCGATCAGGAGGCAAGGCTATAATCGACAAGTTTTTGATGAGAAATTGATGATTCATGACCATTTAGGGCTTGTTTATGCTATTTTCCCTCTACAGAGTATGACCGCACATGGTCGTAACAAGAGCTCACATCCCTGCCGCGTCGATTGACAGTGCCGATCATGGGGGTAAGGCTATAATCGACGAGTTTTTGAAGGGAAACTAACAATTTGTGACCGATTGGGGCTTGTTTATACTATTTTCCCACGACAGAATATGACCACATTAGGCCTAATCTATTAGGCGTTGAATAAATATATGTGGATATATTTATTGGGCTAGATTGAATTAAGTTGTCGGGCTTTTATTATATGAGATATAATGTGCCGAAACTTATTGGGCTTCAATGGGATTAGGGTTTCTCTATAAATAGAGAAACTTAGGTCTCATTAGTGGTAAGACATAATTGTGTTACGAAACCCTAGCCACCATCCGAGAGGAAAACCTTGTGGCGTTTGGAAAGAGTTTCAGGACATGCTAGCACACCATAGCTGCTGCCCGGATCGTGCATACTCGTGTAGATACTGGTAGAGGGCATTCGTGTATTATAGTGTCTTGGAATCCGAAAAAGAAACAACCAATCCATGACAAAAAGGTATTTTCATACATCCTGAGTATTTTCGGCTATACTTCATGTTGTTGTATGGTCTTTTCTGCAATGTATTGTGAATACTCGGGCCATACGCGGTCCAACAGAAGCTTTGCAAGCTATTATGGAGGATTTGTTAGAAAGGCAATTCATTAGGCCTTCTACAAGTCCATATGTAGTTCCAACTTTTGTTGTGCCCAAGAAAAATGGGAAATGGAGAATGGTGATTGATTCAAGAGCACTTAACAAAATCACAGTCAAGTATAGGTACCCAATTCCTAGACTTGATGACATGCTTGACTATCTTCATGGAGCAACAATCTTTACTAGACTTGACCTTGCCAATGGATTTCATCAAATCCGTGTGAAAGAGGGAGATGAGTTGAAAATAGCTTTCAAAACAAAGGAGGGAATTTATGAGTGGCTTGTCATGCCAATGGGGATGTCAAATTCTCCATCCACTTTCATGAGGCTTATGAATGAGGTTCAAGAGGACATAAGGAAGCATAATGAAGCTTACATGAGGCACACAAAGAAGAAGAAGCTGGTGGAGTTTAAAGAAGGTGATCTAGTGTGGGTTTAATTGAGAAAAGAGAGGTTTGCAAAGTCACGAAAGTCCAAGTTGAGTGACCGGGTTGATGGTCCATTCAAAGTGCTAAAAAAGATCAACAACAATGCCTACAAGATTGAGTTGCCGGATCATTACCCAATGTCTAATAGTTTTAATATAAGTGATCTAAAACTTTATGTGGAGGACACTATGATTGAATCTAATTCAGGTAGTGAGGCCGGTTCTCAAGAGGGAGAGGATGATGAAGGGCCATCCAAGCTTGCAATTGAAGATATGGAAGCCATGGGACTTAGAGAATAACCATTAGGTGGAGTTGAGGTCCAAAAAGAGTCAGTTGAAGTCTTGGAGGAAGAAGAAGTTGGGCTGCACTTGTTCTTAAAGTTCCAGGTGATGTTGAGCCCATTTGGTGACTTCAAAGCTTATGTTTTTGCACCTAATCATACTGAGTTCGAAGCCTAGGAGCAACAGATTTTTTTCACATTTAAATTGGGCTTATTTGGTCTAATTTCAATAGTATTTGGTTTGATATAAAGACTTGTTTTATTTCAAGTTTTATCTTGGCCCAGATTTGTTATTTTGGCCCGATTTAATGACTTATTTGGTTTGTTTTGTTTTAGCTATTTTGTAAGACTTTTATTACAGGTTTTATTTCTATTTTAGTGAGCTAAAAGAACTGCATAATAGGAAAGGTGAGGAGCTGACTTTGTGGCTGCCCATTTGCTTCCTATTTTGGCTCAATCGTTTCCTATTCAGTCTTATTATTCAGAAAATATAAGAAAAAGTCAAGATTTTCTCTCAATCTTTTGGCAAGGAATTGTTCGGGTTTTGATTGTTATTTTCCAAAGAACAACATTGCGTTTGATTATTTTCCGAAACTAATCAAAAGGGCTTGTCTGTTTGCCGAAAACATTCAATCGTTTATGTGTTGTGCGATTTCTAGAATTCTGTCCGAGTTCCAATTTCGTTTTCCAGTTTCTGATTTCTGTGTTCATCAAATCAAAAAAATTCCCTTCTTCAAGTTTGTTCCTCACTTCTTAAATTAAAAATCTCCAGAAGACATCTTCACCCAATTTGAACCTCAGCCTCCTCAAAATTCCTGTTTTCATCATCTGCCTTCATTTTATCACCCAGATTAACATATCACCACAAAATCCACTATAACTCAATCATTCGTTATCCGATTAATCCGATTCTTGTGTCTAAATTGTAGTTCACAAAATTTTATACAACTTTTCTTCTTCCCTAGAAACCAAATTCCCAGCCAATTAACCCAGAAACACCTTCAAATTTCCTATTTCAATTTTTCCCGATCAAAACCAAATTTCCCTAAACTTTTCCAATAACCACCAGACCCTATTCCGACCACTTTCAAGCCATTCCTCCATCAATTTCATAGTACAACTATATAAGGTCTTCTAATATCTGTATGTATCAGACCCAACAAGCCAAAAACACGAGTAGATCCCTTTTACTAATTTTAGTTAACTTACCCTTGCAACAATCAACATATGTTTCTAGGTCATCATAATCTAAAATTAAGAGAATGCTTTCTTTAATCAATCTCTCAACCATAACTTTAAAACTGTGGCTCAACCTTTATGCGACAACATATATGACTTATCCTTTATCAGGGTCGTCTTTCTTGACTTTTTTGGCAAGATACGAAGAAGCATATGTCTAATTCAGGGTAAGACATATTCTATATAAACCATATGACAAGGCAAGGAGTTACTTGTTGGTTTCTGTCTTTCATTCTAGGCCTTATACCGTTAGCTTCTTTATGTCCGCATGATCTTTACCAGCACTGGATTGACTAGCATCAACATGTAAAGAAGATGTAGTCTTTCTACCTTTGATCTTAGTAGGCTTTACCTTTGTCTTCCCTTTAGTTGCTTCGAGCGCTGTAGGAGTAGCAACCTTAAGTTTCTCCTCCTCAGCAGCACAATAAGCAATCAAAACATTAAAGTCCTATTCCTCACCCAGCAAGTAATATGTCATCATTGAAGTCCCATTCCTCATCAAACAAGTAATATGTCATCACTAGATTACTAAACTCTGGAGGGGGTGTACTCAAAGTCAGGTGAACTATGAAGACATCAAGAAGAGGAATATTTAGCATCTTCAGGCTACTGTAAAGATGGATCATTCTTGATATGTACTTCATCACTCCCCCTTCTCATGTATGTCTTATGGAGACTAATTCTTTCATCAAGACACTTATCTCAACATTAGGTGAGACTATATACCTTTGGGAGACAATACTAAGAAACTCCTTCGCTATGTCTGTGTCTAGAGATTCACTAAGCAAATGGTCAGGTATGAATCTCTTAATGGTAAACAAACATAATCTGTTACACCGATCCCAAGTTGTATAAACTGCTTTATGAGCTCTCAAGCTTATAGATGTAGGTGGAGATGGCCTATCCGTATATATGGCCATATCAATTACAGTCATCTCCATAGCATTCAATACATCCTCTATCCACTTCTGCATATTGAAACCAATTAGGGTTTCAATAGTAACATTGTGGTTGTTAACCAAAAAGGTGACTGTTAAATAACAACACGAAGATCAGCACAAATGTAGGATAACAACGATAATCAAAGTCATTAAATAATATCTGTACTGAGAATCTGATCACACATATTATGAAACACATTTGGGTTGAATACATACTATATGCAATTAAACCTCCACAGAAAAGCGATCAAAGTACAAACCATTAACTATCATGACACTACCACCTTTGAGCGAATAGATCATTTAAGCAATGACTTTCCTCCATCTAATGCCTTTATTCACTTCTCAAAATCTTTATGTAAGGCCAACACCTTTGGGCAAAATAACCAAATATAATACGAGAGACATCCCCCCAACATGCAAACAGAACAATTCAAAATACTGATTCGAAAGGCCACTTTGGTGGCTACATCCTCATCAGTATCCAAAAGGTCCACAAACACAAGGGATACATCTTTATGTTATCCTAACATTCTTTATGCGCATATGGTATGTAACAATGTAACATAAATAAAAACAAAACCCGAATGCATAGTCTCATTGTCACACACTAGTGCTAAAGACAATATTTGAAAACGTTATTTGAGACTTTCATAGAAAAAAAAATCTCATTAGAGTAACTATCGTACGTCACTGGACACTGAACCAATCACCCAAGACACAAGAACCTCATGTATCTCCCTCATGACAAGTTCGTTGCAACGACTTAAAATATCTTAATCCCTTTTTTAGAGTGAAATTACCAATGTAATTAATCCAGAAAATGTAAAGACTCACTTTATGAATATCTCGAACCCGAAAACTGACCCAAAATATCCTGAGACACCTTTATATGAAATATGAAATTTTTTTTTTTAAGTTTACTATAGTGTTGACGTCAATTGCACTGTAGCTGACGTCAGTATGACATCATCCATTGACGTCATATGCACGTGGAACGAGAGGCACATCCTGTGCGCGCGCCACCCAATTTGTATAACGCCTAAGCAGTATGCACCAGATGCACACTCATTCGTCCTTATCTTCTGGCGCGTGCATTGCACACGCCTACACGTGGCACGATATTGTCCACCCATGTGTCCACCAATTGCATGCACTAGACATATCGCCCTTCGTGCGGTACTATTCACCTATTGGGCGAGTGTGGCGTGCCTAAGAAAAGGCAATTTTGGCGAGATTCGAGCCAATTTTTCACGCTCCAAGGCTCGTTATCAACCCATCTTTTAAGGCTAAACATATGTATACTAATTTCATGCATCAATAAGTAAGAAAAAACAGAAAAAGGAAGTTAACTCTTCGAGAACCTTATGGAGAAAAACTGAAAAATCTTCATTTTTGACCACCCGTTCACGTCACCGCTCTGACACCACATGTGATATATAACGGGGCCATAGTTACGTATCTCGGATCGAACATGAAAGGGAAATAAATGAAAAAATGTGAAAAATACTTGATTTTAGTTCCATAATTTCAAACGAGCTTTTCGAAGCCGAAACGAGCACGAAATTACCACCGCCTTCATAAGAACTATGTACTGGGACTCATTAAAGCCTTTCTACAGTTTTCTCAAAATGTGAACCTCTGAATGGGTTAGAGTAACTTTACATTCATGAATGACATGAGCAATTGCAGGAGACCTTAACCTCTTTATATAGCATCCATATCGGGCTTCCCTATCATAGGCCTGATATAGGTCCGGTCCATACTGATCGGGATCCATTTTTTTCCTAGACTTTTGTCCAGTGACTTAGATCATTTATTGTGTCACTTTATTATCTTTATCTGGATCAAATTACGTAACTTAACCGATAAGTTATTGAAAATTGATAAAATGAAATTAATCGTTGTCCAACCCAATGAAAAATGTCAAAATATCCGATAAAGACATCTTTCAAAACTTCCTTGCACAAAGAATAATGAGCTCTAGGGTTAAAGCACCAAAAGATTGTGCAGAAAGTAAGATCATATATACTGATCAAGTTAGTCTATAATTCTAAGCTTGAAGTATCTGAAATTGCCTCGCAGGACTAAATTCTTCTCTACCGGTATGTCATAAATATTATGTTCTAACAAAAACAAATATCATGCCTCCAAAAAGATGTAACTAGCCAACTAGAACAGTAGAAGATTGTATGTAGCTCAAGCTCCAACTTATAATATTTGTGAGCATTCATTATTGACTTTTTTTTCTTGCTTACCCCCTACGTTGGGAAAAATATTGAAGTTACAATTCTATTTTAACGAGTGAAGATTTTTAAAGATCCAAAAGCACCGACTACATGTCTAATAATCATGACAACTTAAATAACTTTCATGAAAGTATTGGTTGCCCTATGAGTAGTTCAGTCCTTTTTCAAGAGTCCTTAATGAAGATTATGGAAATAACTACACATGATTTGACGAACTTTTAATTTTCTCGACTCATAAGCAAGATAGGTCTTGTAATTGTTGTTTTAGTGCTTAATATGGGAGAGATATATCACATGATAATAAAATTAAATCCAAATAAATGCAATAACATATATAATATTTGACAAGACAAAATTCCAAGAAAATAGAAAGAAACTCTTAACATTTTGAATCATTGATTTGTATTGGTTAATTATGAAATCTTTTGTTATTAGATACAAGATAAAGATGAATTGAATTTTCTATTTTGTATAATACAAAGGATGAGAACTCCTTATAAAACGTGCACTGAAGCAACATACAAGGAAAAAAGTATCATAATAAAATTGTTGAATATTTCAACATAATTACATAATATTTAGGACATAATTATGGAAATTATGATATTGTGTATATATTTCAAAATCTCTCTTTAACTTGAAGATGGTAAAGCAAAAGTAAGATGAATTTTGCAGAGAAGATCATGCAAGCGTTGAGGTGGATGAGCTTTAGTGAAGATATCAGTAACTGAATCACTAGAAGAGACTAAGACAATTTTGATACAATTTTGAAGAATATGATGTCGGACGAAGTGGCAATTATTTTGAATTTGCTTGGTGTGCTTATGAAATACATCATTATATGCAGTTTGAATTACAATATGATTATCACAATATAAGGGCATCGGAGGAACTTGCTTAATACCCATATCATTAAACAACCATCGAAATTACTCTAACTCAAAATAAGTGTCAATAAGAGTCTGATATGCATATTATGTGTTAGAACGAGACATTATAGTTTGCTTCTTACTCTGCCAAGATATTAAGAAATTGCTAATAAATAAACAATATATAGTGATAGATCATCGATCAGTAGGATCTCCAACCCAATAAATTGTTATAATAGGCTTTCGGGTCTCATGTAGATGAACTAGAGAAATGGAGATGGTGAAATAAAGATGCTTCTAAATAACAAAGAATATGAAAAACTACTACAATGTGAGTGGTACAAGGAGCAGGCATGAACTGTCTGACCAAATGAACGACATAAGCTATATCATGGCAAGTGATAGTGAGATAAACAAGAATGACAACCAGCTATCAATAAAGAGTTCTATCACTGAGAGGAGTATCATCAATAGAAGAAAAAAAATGAGCATTGGGCTCAGTGAGAGTACTAGCTATCTTATCATCAATAAGATTGACTCCAGAAAAAAGATCTGTAGAATATTTTGCTTAAGAAAGTGTTGGAACGCGTACGGTCCGAGTATTCACAATACGCTGCGGAAAAGACCATACAAAAATATGACGTATAATCGAAAACACCAAGGATTTACGAAAATACCTTATTGTCGTGAATGGGTTGCTTCTTTTCGGATTCC
>JANITX010181405.1:0-11664 GCA_027564395.1 Erythroxylum ulei
TTATTAATTGAAACATGTATCAGGGAACATTCACTCAAATAAAGAGTTTATAGTGATATCATCACTTCTAGATGTTTCAAGGAGATATGGTGATTAAACTAGTGCCAGTAGTTTAATGGACTAGCTACCCATCTAGTCTTAATACTAAGATGAGATCTTGTGTGTTAATCACCATATAAAGTAAAACAGGAGATCTAAAAGGAAAAATAAACATAAGGGCAAAACAGTTATTTTACCCTTTGTTGTACGGATGGCTATAATAAGGTTCTAAATGAGGTTTGCAATTGGACATAAAATATGTGTTCTCATAATATTTAATAATTCAAGAGTTCAACTAATTGACTTTAGTGGAATGGCGTTTAGTTAATAAGCTAGAATTAATTCTAATGAGATTAAATTAATTATGGGCTTATTGGAGCTTGAATTATCTAAGTACAATAAGATTCCCCACTTGGCTTCAAGGAAGGTTATCAAGCTAAGTAAGAACTATAAATGGAGGTTTTAGAAGCCCATAATTGAATATTGGGCTTCCACTAATTAATGGTTAATTAGAAGTCCAAATGTTCATTTAGAAATGGGCTAGACTTTGGTTTAATGCAATTGATTGGATTAATTATATTAAAACAAATTTTTTAAAGAAAGGAGTAGCAATTTCGGTTTTATTAGGGTTGAAAGTGCAGCTGCGCATTTGACATTAAATTACTAAATAAAGATGGTCTTTATTATGGTTTATCATCATTAAATGGAGTTATGAACTTACCATTAAATGTTTGAATGGTTATCTTTTAATGTTAGCATATAACCTATTAGCATTCATTGGACTAAAGAATAAAAATGTGCATTGGATGGACCATCTTCCTTCTTTCATCTTCCAAAATTGAAATTGGTAGGTCATATTTAGGTTAATAGTATTTTCATATGGCCATCTTACAGATAAATGAGAAGAGTCTCATTTATTGGCTATTTTATGATTGATTAAAGAAAGAAGTGATGCATTGGATGCTATTCTCTTCTTCCTTTCCATGCATAACCGAAATTGAGTGTGTAAGAATGTGTTCTTGCATGGTTTAACTCTCTCTCTCCTTTCATGCATGAGTAAGCCAAAATTTGCATGAGAAGAGTCTCATTTTTGGCTTATTTCTTCTAAGAAAATACTCCTCCAAAGTGTTTCTTCTCCTTTCCCACCAAAAGATCTTGTTAACCAAGTTGTCTAAGAAGAACAAGTGGTAGATCAAGTTGGTTGAGGATAAAACAAAAAGGAGAGGATAGATTGACAAAAGAAAGGATTCAAAAGCAAAGGCTTTGGATATAAGAAGAAGGAGAGGATAGCGCAGCGAAGAATTAAAGTTGTAGCGAAGGAGTCGGTAATATCACTATCTTGCTTATGTTTATTATTATCTTTATACCATATCATGTATAGATTGGCATGATGATTTGGATATATTGCTTCTGCTACAAATAAGATTTCTAAAAAGTTTTGAAATCTACCGATTTTCCAAATATGGCATGCTTTATTTTTACGATCCAACAATTAGCCAGGCTTAAGGTAACATTAAGGCAAGTCAAGCCTGATTGTATTGGCTAATCTTAGAGTGAGGCCAGTGCTGAATAAGAAGATTAAGAGATTGCAGAAGCAAGATGAGTATTTGAGCAGGCTCCGTGAAGAGATTAAAAGTGGTAAACCTTCTGAAATAGAGATAAGAGAAGATGGATTAATGGTGATAGGCAACAGATTGTGTATTCCAGATATGTTAGAGCTGAAAGATGAGATTTTTGATGAGGCACACAATACTCCTTATGCAATGCACCCGAGGAGTATAAGGATGTATCGAGATTTGAAAGAGCATTTCTAGTGGAAAGGAATGAAGAAAGATGTTGTAGAGTATGTTAAAAGAAGCTTAGTGTGCCAGCAAGTTAAGGCTGAACACCAGGCACCTTCAGGCAAGCTTAAATCTTTGTCTATTCCTGAATGGAAGTGGGAGAAGATTACGATGGATTTCTTGATGGGATTCCCAAGGACCAGCAAGAAGCATGATGCAATATGGGTGATTATCGATAGGCTAACTAAGTCAGCACATTTCTTGCCAATTAGATAGACATATTCTTTGAATGCTTTGGCCAAGAAATATGTGGATGAAATAATCAGACTTCATGGGATTCCAAACTCTATAGTTTCAAATAGAGATCCCAAGTTCACCTCCAAATTTTGGGAAAGCTTACAAGAGGCTTTGGGAACTAAGTTGCATTTTAGTACAACTTTCCATCCACAGATTGATGGACAATTAGAGATGACAATACGGACATTGGAAGCAATGTTGAGAGCTTGTGTTATGGATTTCAAGTGCTCATGGGATGATCATCTGCCATTAATTGAATTCACCTATAATAATTCCTACCACTCAAGAATTCAGATGGCACTTTATAAAGCTTTGTATGGTAGGATGTGTAGAACTCCTATTTGTTGGGATGAGGAAGGTGAAAGATGACTTGTAGGACCCAAGTTGGTACAAATCACAGTTGATAAGATTAAATTGGTGAAACAGAGACTTAAAGCAGCTTAAGATAGGATGAAAAGCTATACAGATGCACATAGAAGGGAGATGGAATTTGAAGTTGGAGACAAAGTGTTTCTTAGAGCTTCTCCATGGAAAGGGGTTTGGTTTTGAGGTTTGGTAAGAAGGGCAAGCTTAGTCCAAAATATATAGGCTCTTATAAGATCATTGAGAAGATTGGGCCTTTAGCCTACAAGTTAGCTTTGCCACCAGAATTTTCTAAGATTCACAATTTCTTCCATGTATCGATGTTGACAAAGTACCGATCAGATCCTTCACACATAGTTCAACCTTCATAGGTTCAATTAAGGGAGGATTGACATATGAGGAGCAACCAATGGAGATTCTAGATTTAAAGGAGAAAGTCTTATGAAACGAGACAGTGAAGTTGGTTAAAGTCCTATGGAAGAACCATTCTACGGAAGAGGCCATGAGGGAGAAGTATCCACACTTCTTCAATGTATCAGGTAAGAATTTCAAGGATGAAATTCTTTAAAGCGGGAGAATTGACGAACCCTAAATTTTTTATTATTATTGATTTATTTGTTTCATTATTTTTGGAATTGAGCCCCATAATTTGGTGAGTATAAGTTGAAATTAGAAATTTGATGGAAAGATTATAATTAAGTTAGAATTAATATGGGAATGTTAGAAGTTTGATTGCTTAAGGAGTTAGTAGATAAAGAAAAAAGGAGGGGCATAAAGGACATTGTATCAAATGATGAGGGCATAATTGGAAGAGTAAGGATAAATGTTGTCTTAAAAATAAGAAAGAAGAAGGAGAAGTGTCCTGAGAAGCTAAGAGAAGAGAGAGAAAAACGTAGAGAAAGAAGAGAAGAAGAAGAAAATCGTGGGAAGCTTGGAAGGAAGAAGAAAGAAGAACAAAAAGAAGAGGCAATCAACTTGATAGAGGTAAGTTTTCATCTTTCTTCTTGCTAGGCTCAAAAAGGGATTAAATAAAGACTAGGGTTTGTGTTGGGAATGAAGGAAGAAAGAAGAGGAATATGAAGCCATTTCGATTTTGGATTTCTAAGCTAGGGTTTTGGTTTTTCTAGCCTAGATGGACTATGGGTAGGTTAGGTTTGAGTTCAATTTTAGCATTTTCGATTTTTGAAGTTTTATGAATTTTCATTTGAATATGGATTAAATAGGAATTGTTTTATTTGAAGGGAATCAAGAAAAACTTACTCAAGAGCAAAAGGAAAGGCAATCTTGAGCTTGGATTTTCAACAAAATTAGGTGGGTAATATGTTTATATTTGTTGTATGATGGGCAAATGCCCTACTTGTTTGTTTATGCTTAAATTGCTTGAATTTGGATTATTGTGAAGATTTGAAAATGCATGATGAATTATGACCATGTTATACCTTGAAAAAGGTTATGAAATTTTGGATTGAATGAAAAGAAGAAAAAGCATGAGAATATGAATTTATGATTGATTGAATTCAGCATAAATTTGCTTGTAATTGGGCAAGAGAGGAACCCGTTTTGTTAGTCACGTGCATTGACCTATAGCCTTCTCCCGACTGCCCGCTTGAGGCTACAAGATTCTGACAATTTGGACTCGTTTTTTTCATGATATAAACTTCAATTTCTTCGTTTCATTCTACGGACCTCTCGAGCCATTTGTTGTGCATTTTATCATTGAATTGTTAAGTATGATGTATAATTGAGTGTTATGCTATGATGGATAATTACATGATATGTTCTGGGTGATGACCTCTTGTTAAGTATGAGTTGTGAGTTTGAATTGTTGAGTATTGAATTGCTAGACATACTTGTACATAAGCTTGAATGTGTGGCTCATTACCAATGACTATAAATATATTAGTCACTGAGCTATGTAGCTTACCCACTATTCCCTCCTCAAGTGCAAAACAAGAAGGTTAGCAATCATTGCAAGGCATCGGAAACTTCAAGAAGGTTAGCAATCCTTGCAAGGCATTGGAAACTCCAAGATAGTTGGAGACTTTTGTAACTAAGTTAGTGATTAGACTTTTGGATAACTTTATACGCATATCAAACATTGAGCATCCATTTGTATTTATATTAAGTTTTTAATTTGTGTTGATATGTAATTAAAGCTAGGCTCAAACTCTTTTTGGATTCAATAATGAAATATGATTGTGTTTTGGCCTTATGACCTTTCAAGTTTTTCATTGCACTTTCCGGTTTTTCATAGGGGAAAAATGTGTGCTCTGACTTCAGGGAAAAATCTAGATTAATCTAAGCCGAATTAGACAAAGTTGTCTCCTAGAAAGTTGTAGCTTATATTTTTATCTTTCCAACGATATATAGGGATATCGAAGTTGAAAGTTATGACCATTACAAGTTAGGACGTTATAGAGGGTTATGCTGAACAGCTTCAGTTGTGATCGCACCAAGTACCCTTATGATCGCAGTTTCATCCTTGCGATCTCAACCTAGTTCCTTACAATCGCAACTTTTGTTCCTTGCGAGCGCACCGGAAGGGTTTTCCAACTCTGAACATAGTTGACTCTTTTAGCCATAACTTTGTCATCCAACCTCCAAATGACCTAATTTTTGAACCAATGGATTCCTAACACATTTCTATATCTCTCCATGGAAATGTATAGCTTTTGGTATTTGTTAAAAAAGATCGATTGAATCAAAATACGAAATGGAGATTTTACTGAACATACTTCAGTATTTTAATCATTTCTTAGTCTATAGACCTCCGAACAAGATGATTCTTTATTTTAAATAAATTAGAGACACAGAGCTACAAATTTTCTGAAGAATTCAATTTGTAATTTTGGTTTGAAGATTTCCAAAATATGCTCTGAATTTGAAGCAATGAGTTTAATTATGGTGACTAACTATTGTGGGCACGCCACTCTTGTGGGATGATGGCTAAGATGAAGAGATGATGATTAATAGGATTTCATTAAAATAACCCTACAGGGTAATGAAGACCACGTTTTATGAATCCAAATGTTGGGCTCCAAAAACGAGGTCCAAAAAAACCATGAGGGGTTTGGCCCGAGGGGCAACCCAAAGCGGACAATATCTGTGGTTGGGTGATCTAGGCTATTACAAATGGTATCAGAGCCAGTTCCTGATGTTGGCCCTAAGGGAGGTGAATTGTGAGATCCCACATCAGTTAGAGAGGAGAACGAGGTACGCCTTATAAGGATATGGATACCTCTCCCCCTTAGAAATGTTTTCCCAAAGGTGGGAAGAGCAAAACCGTGAAGGATTTAGCCCTAGAGGCAACACAAAACGGACAATATTTGTGGGCAGGTGCCGACTTGATGTGCCAGGGTAAGATGTTGGGCCCCAAAAGGAGATGGATTATGGGATCCCGTATCGGTTGGAGAGGAGAACGAAGTACGCCTTATAAGGATATGAATACCTCTCCCTCATAGACGCGTCTTCCCAAGGGTGGGAAGAGCAAAACTGTGAGGGGTTTGGCCCTAGGGGTAACCCAAAGCGGACAATATCTAAGGGCATGTGGTCTGGGCTGTTACAAGTGGTACCAAAGTCGGTTCCCGAAACATTGTGTCAAAGTAAGACGCTGGGCCCTAAAGGGGTTAGGCCTTAAGGGGTTGAATTATGAGATCCCATATCGGTTGAAGAGAAGAACGAAATATGCCTTATAAGGATATAGATATCTCTCCCCCTCAAACGCGTCTTCCTAGGAGGGAGAAAAGCAAAACTGTGAGGGGCTTGGCCCGAGGGGCAACCCAAAGTGGACAATATCTATGAGCAAATGGTATGGGCTGTTACAAATGGTATCAGAGCCGATACCCAAACCATTGTGCCAGCTAGGCTGGGCCCTAAGGGGGTGGAGAGTGTGAGATCCCACAACGGTTGGAGAGGAGAACAAAGTACGCCTTACAAGAGTATGGATACCTCTCCCCTTAGGACACGTCTTCCTTAGTGAGGGAAGAGCAAAACTGTAAGGGGTTTGGCCTAAGGGGCAACCCAAAGCGGATAGTATCTGTGGGCAGGTGGTCTGGGCTGTTACATTATGTCTTACTTTGTGATAAGATGAGTGATAATTCATAATTTTAGAGCTAATAAGGAAGAGTATTATGATGTCTTGAAATGAGATGAATTAAGGTGATAGTTAGGAATGAAATGAAGGTGAACAATGAAGTAGAACATGTGCAGAAAATTAATGATAAAAGTGTATAAGAATATGTTCTATTTTGGTGTTTATGATCAAGCATGGATTTTGATTTGTGTGTGAATGATATTGAGCTAAAATGGAGTTGATAATAAAGAGGAAATGACGTAGAAAAGATGATCTATGTACAATATGTGTTAGAAATAAATGTAGGAGTTAAAAATCTGGAAAATTGAAAGAGAATGGCTGGAATATGTTAGCTGTAACGTTTCCACTGGACATGCATCTGTATTTTAACTATATCTTGATCTGTATATATCCAAATGGGATTATTTTAAGTTTAGATTAAACTAGAGGTTGGCTATATTTTTCATGAAGGAATCAACTTTGAATTCTGTTTCTAAGGGTTTCGAAACTTGGCTTGAAATTGAGTACTGTGTGTTGTCGCAGTGTGAGAACAGTCTGTAGTATTTTGAGTATAACTTGCATAATACTGAACCAAACTATGTGAAGTTGGTGTCGTTAGAAACTTTAAGACATATTGGAACATTTATTTAGAAGAATGTATTGCCTAAATACCTCATTTTATATGTCAAAATGGCCATGCAAAATTAACCCGAAAATTTGTCTTGAGAAAAAAAAACTGGAAAGGTCGTCAACGTGAGTTATTCTTCTTTTGTGTGATGTTTGAAACAACAAATGGTAAGGTATTTTCATATGATGCATTTCGGCTTGAATGTGATCTTGAATGAGCCTAGTTGATGATGAATTGAGCGATTAAAGTAAGGAAAGTGTATTAGGTATTAAGGAATGATTTAAAGATGATGTTAATTAGTTATGAGATGCATATTAAGGAAATGTACACAGGATTGTCAATGAGTATGCATTATACATAATCCATCTATACATCTGTGCATAAATGAGTACTTACATAATTGTGCAAAGTTGTAATGTGTGTAAATGTGCGTTGCATGATATAGAAAAGCAATTAGAGCGACAACATCTAGACGTTGCTAGGGCTTCGAGGCAATAACTATCTGGAGCAAACTGTGAGTAACCTAGATGGTCTCACTATGATTATTTATTTGTTTGAATTATGTATTGAATTATTATATGCATGTCCTGATTCCGGACATTGAATGTCCGAGGTGTTTGATGCATGAATAACATTGGAAGTGCTCATTAAATGTAAATTTGACTGAATATGTGATTTCTCAACTTAAATGTTGAATGTCAGACTAAGGTCCGATGACAAATATGAATGAGACTGTGAATGCGATTGATTGAATATGTGTCGTGCATTGCCTTACATGAATGTATGAAAGATAAAAGCAGTTATGACTGGAGTCTCCAGTAAAGAGAGCTTAAAGCTCAAAACGTGCAAAGAGCCTCTGGCTCAATATGTAAAATGAGCCATATATCCCCAACGGATAAGGGGCAGTATTAATGAGTTCGGTATCCACAACAGATACGGGATAGTGAAAAAGGTACTCGGTCACAGCAATAAAATAAACTAACGTAAATCTCATGAGCATTGCATATACACTTGATGTATGTATGAATTGAATGATAATGTATTATTGAATTATGTTGAATGAGAAATGTGAAAATTGTGTACAAGGTGTTTTGTGATGCTACATGATGATACTTGAAATGATATTAACTATATGATTGCATGGATTGTTGTGTTATGGGATATGAGTGAACCATCGAGGATGGTTAACTCACGGAGTTCGCAAAACTCACAAAAAAAATTGCACATTGACCTTTCAGGTTCGAGAGAGACGATATAGCTTCTAAGTCAATTTAGAAGAGAACTAGCACTAATTTTGGATATAAGACATGGCTCAAAGGTCAACCACCTGAGACAGAGGGATTTAAATAAATTTTTGTATAATTCGGGATGTATGTAGCATATTTTTTATACAGATATATAAACTCTAATTAGTTTTCGATAATGTACGTATATAGGTGATGTTGTAAAGCTACAATGTACATATTGTTTAAGAAATGAAATAAGGAATTTGGGTTTAGCCATGGTGATTCTTATGTTTTAATTTATGATGCCATGAGTAAGTTAAAGTGATGTAGTTGGTGCACTGCTTCCGTCGGGCATGTGCTCGAATATTAGAAGGACGTACTGGCACAAATGTCTGATGGGAGTGGGGTGCCACAGGTTTCATATTTCTATCTACATGTGGACTTTCATTAGAGACGGTCTGCATTGATCGTTGTGGTTTACAACAACCCAACGCAGAGAAGATTAAAGAACAAAGGATATCTTCAGAAAGGTATGTAAACATCTTATATTTAATGTTTTTGTTTTTTCTATATCTCTAACAGTGGTATCAGAGCCATCTTATGCCTTGTTAGATGTAAAATACATGACATGTGAAAACTGTTTTCATGGTTGTGAAAGCTTAGAGCCCTGTAATGTTTTGTTCGAAATTAATTATAGAAAAATGATTTTCACAATTTTCTTTCACCAATCTGTTCATAAGATGTACGTGAATGATCTTGTGTGATTAAAAAGTTTTTATTATGATTAAAGTATTTAATTTAGAATTTACAAGAACATTCATGAAATTTGTCTTTCTGCTAGGCATATGATGTCTATTGGCTAAACTAATGAGGTTACACATAATTTTCGCGGAATTTGATTATGGAAAAGTTATATGAATATATTTAGGATGTGTTTATGCTTCTATAATTTTTGTAGAATTATTTAAAAAATTAATAATTTTATCAAACAATTTTCCAGATCTAGACAGTTTTCCAAAAATTATAGAATTTATTTTGTTTGATGTTTTTGTATGTTTATATTTCTATTCCAGAACCTTAAAAATATTTTTATGTGATAAAAATGTGTTAATTTGATGTTTGATGCATGCGTAAATGACTTAAATTTTAGAAGTCATATTTGTGGTTTTTGGTGTCAGTGTTTCAATGATCAGGATAATTTTTGGGTGATCCCTAAATTATTTTGATCATCATGAAATGACCTAGAGATTCTTGGAATGATTATTTGATGTTCAGGAAATTTTGGAAAATTATAGAAATTAATTTTTGAATTAATTTTAGTAGAGCAATAGATTTTCTAGTAAGACTAGAAAAATTCGCATGTATGACAAAATTGAAGTTATTTAATTTTGGACTTCACATAATTATTTTAAGGTAAATTAATTTATGGAATTAGGAATTCATATTAATTGGATTATTATTAATTCCAATCGAAATAACATACAATAGTAATTTTAGCCAAGTTAATAAAAGGAAGATAGTAAATCTAAGTGTTGGATTGGGCTTAGATCCAAGTGTTGGATTGGGCTTTCATGTTAGGATCCATAAGATGTCATAACCAAAATAATGTGTTTACATATATGCATTAGAGCATGGTTAGGAGAATGTGCGGGCTTGTATGATGGATGGTTATGGGCTTAGGCCCAATTTGATTGGGTAGTTCATATGATGCCATGTAGTCATAGTAACTATTTGTATATATATGTGAGTTATATGTATAAGACCATCCAAGTTAGATGAGAACTTAGTAAAACTCCTCACTTAGAATATTAAAACTAACGCCTTTCTTTAATGTGGCGAGAACCAGAGTCCTTTTAAAGTTAAGGTTGTTGGGCAAACTCAAGCCTGCTCTACACAAATATGTTTGAACCATGGAAATAGGATTTTCAGATGAATGGGTCGATTTTAACTAAAAGCATTGATTTGTTGGACAAACCCAAGATCAACGTGGACAGAGGCGAAGTTGGGTAGTGTACATTAGATGTACATGTGTCAAGAGTTGATAGCTCAATGAGTGTGCAGACATCAACAGTTGATAGCCCTGGATTCGATAGTTGCATTAGAGATGCAATTGGTATGATCGATACCTACCGGTTGAACTAAGGGTGGCTTGTTGGGTAAACCTAAGGTCATTCTTAGGGATATTGGATATCGACCCACTAGGAGAATTTCTCTACGAGTTCTCTTGGATTTATATTGAGGGTTATGAATTTGTGAAAATAGTGGGAGCCATAATGCATGTTATTAAAGTCTTTATAGACATGCATTTAAGTACATTATAATTTTTCTCTATTTGATGATAGATTGCTATTGCCCGAGTCAACACCATGAGTACAAGTATGAATCTAAGATCATTGATGTAAGCTAACAAGTTGACTGAACCAAACTTCCTTGACTGGCTCAGGAACTTGAGAATAGTTCTTAAGTCTGAGAAGCTTGCTTATGTCTTAGAAGAACCACTTCCTGATCCCCCTGCTGCTGATGCTTCTGATGATGATCGGAGGGCATATAGGAAGCATCTCGTTGATAGTGAGATGGCTAGTTATATTATGCTAGTCACTATGTCACCGAAGTTGCAAAAGCAGCACGAGGCTATAGATGCTCATACCATAGTCTATCATCTTAGGGAGTTCTTTGATAAGCAAGCAAGGTCCAAAAGGTTCGAGACTTCACAATTGCTCTTCCGCTCTAAGATGGTTGAGGGGATATATCCAATGCAGTGTGCATTGAAGATGAATGGCTACATCGAGCGATCCCTGGGTTTTCTTTTGGATCATGAATTAAGTATTGACTTAATTATGATGGGTTTAACCGATAGTTTCACACAATTTATGCTTAACTATTAGATGAACAATATATCCAGCACAATTCTCAAGCTGGTCAACATGTTCAAGGCAATTGAGTCATCTGTCTGCAAGGACAAGGTTGTGATGCTGGTGAACTCTTCTGGTTCGAAGAAAGAGTGCTAAAAGAAGAAGAAGTATGCAGGCCCTAAGGGAGGTGTCAAGAAAGCAAAGAAGACTGCCTCTAAGGGAACTTGCTTCCACTGTAGCAAGGATGGCCACTAGAAGAGAAACTACGAGGCCTATTTGGAGTCCTTGAAGTAGAAGAAGGCATCTAATGCCCCATCTACTTCAGGTACTTATGTTATTGATATTCATACTATTTCTGATAATAACATATGGGTATTAGATACCGGTTGTGGCTCACACATTTGTA
>JANITX010181474.1:0-11653 GCA_027564395.1 Erythroxylum ulei
AGATGCACTCAAAGGTGACTGGTCGATCGGCTTCACACTAAACAGCATCAGAACTTCCAAAAATCATAACTTTCTACCTGGTGTACAAATTTAAGTGTGGGGATGGGTTTAATGAATTTTAGTGATTTTTAAAGCTTATTATAATCATTATTATGAATCTTATTAACTGATATTCTGAATTGATTGAAATCTATCCATCAATAATATGATTCATTATTGAATATTGATTGAATTGGTATGTAAAAGGATGACAGTTGGAATAAAATTATTTCTCTAAGTCATATTTTTAATAATCATTGAGACGATCAAGTTCAATGAAAATTACATAATATTTACACACATATAACCCATCTTTTTCGTGAGCTTTTAAGCCTAAGAGCAAACACTTCAAAAAATTTTAAGCTCTTGTATTTTTTCGTGTGTGCTATCATGTATAGTAGTATAATTCTGAAACTTGCTTTTATTATGCATATTGAGACCATAGTTGTAAATTAGAAACATTGGTATAATGAAGGCATTTAAATTTAACAATTTGTTTTAGCCTATTTCTTTGATAATTACCATACCCTAAAATTTACCTCTAAGAAAAACCAAGTTGAGCCTTAGCCTTTTTCATTGATTAAGGCTAAAAACTTAATCTTTATCCTATTTTTCTTTGAAGACCTTTTTATTGATTTGAACCTTAAAGGTTATTTACATTATTTGCTTGTCTGAAACATGAATTTTTGAATATTTCTTTAATTGTGGTATATGATGAATGCTCGAAATTATTGTAAAAAATATATAGAAGAGAAAAGGAAAGAAAGAAAGAAAGAAAAAAGAAGAAAACAATAAGTATATAATACCATTAGTTTTGCAATGAAAGGACCTATGTATATTACGAATAAGTTTCATTATAATATTCCTTTTAGTAAATTCCCTTCAAATCATTCTTTTTATTATCCCAGTCATACATAACTTAATCCCCGTTACATCCTTATAAAACCTTTTGGTTTTTGTTTCTAGTTTATACATAAGTGGTAGAGATACGATTTTATTGCAAGCTTGTGGTAAGAGTTTTACTATGCATTGATTGATAGTTTTGATACTCTTCACCTTAATACTTAAGTGCATTGAGTGAAATCTTGGTAAGGGTGTGAAGATATACTTTTTGATTTCAATGCAATTATTGATGTGATTACTATTAATATTGCTTAGGAAGTTAATTTTGGGACAACTTGACTCTAATTGTATGTTTAGTTTGATTAAATAGGATATGATGATGTATAGTATGAATGGACATATTAAGATTGATAATGGGTTGATGTAAAATTTATAATTTTGAAAATGTTTTGTTTGGGTTGATGTAAAATTTATAATTTGAAAATGTTTTGTTTGAGCATAAGTAAAAGCTTAAGTGTGGGGACGTTTGATTCTTGATATTTATACTTTTATCGTATATTTGGTACTTAATGCCTTCCAAGTGTGTAGACATATTATAGTTTCCTTCACAGACTTAAAGGGGAAGAATTTTGATGAAAACATGGCATAAAATGAAGATTCAATTGATAAAAGTGATGCACAATAGTGTAAATTTCCCAGGTTATGCAATTTTATGATTTTCAGACAATTTGGTGATGCACGATCGTGCAAAAGATCGTACATCAACCAAAAACTTAGAATTCAATATATAAAGACATGAATGTAGACTTAAGATGAAGAGGAGATGACAAGAGGCATTCTAAACTTTTCTGAGGTGATACCAACTGCGATTATGAGCCAGAGGAGCGAGAAATGCGAATAATTTATCGACAAATCCATTGGAATACAAGATCAGACCTCTCAACACCAAAATACTCGATAGAAGAAAATCAGTTAGATTTAGAATTATGATTCCATTGTTTTCAATTCAGCTTTCTATTTATTTATATTTGATTTCATGTTTGCCAAAGTGTAACTAAATATTTCATTATTATTTAGGATACATGGATCTTACTTGATACCTAAACATGTGTTGATTATTTTTATTAATGGAACTGATTGATTGATTTGTTATAATACAATTACTTGTTTTATTTATGTTCTAGCAACCCAAAATATTATATCATAATCTGATTTCTTACATAACGATCAAGAAATCCTAGGTTTAAATAGATCTATAGTAATTGGAAAGAGTTGATTGCAATCTTAGAGATAGGATGACATAAATCTTCTAGATTAAGGACAAACCTAATAGACTCATAAATCGGTAATGCAATCCTATAAAATTTAACCTGACTAATTCGGTTCGAAACCTTATTATTAGTCGTTAGTAAACTCAAGTTTAGCTACCAGCATACCATAGGAGTCTTGGAAGTGCGTCGTAATACTACGCAAAATAACTAAAACTAAAAATATAGCTAATGGTGAGTCTAGGTCGATCCCACATAGATTTTTCAGTTATCTTTCGTAATGAAAATAATTAGTGTTTAGTTTATGTGAGTTTGATTTGGTTTTCAAATAAGAAAATAAAATGAAACTAAACTAATAAAAGCAAAGTAAAGAAAACATTCAAAAATAATGAATACGTTAAGGACTTGGTCATCAGTTCAATCTCAGCCTAGACGCAATTAAACATACTTCATTGATTTGTTATTCTCATAACTCTTCTAACAACTATTAATCATAGGTTAACTATAAGCTCTATTAATCTTGGTTTTCTCTTAGGTTGGGTTTAATTAAAAGAAGCTCGTTAATTAAACGTAGCTATCAAACAACCTAGGATAAGGTCTCAAGATTTAATTGGAAAGTCGCATTATAAGTCAGGAAAACAAATTAAGCAAGGTAACAACGACATACACTTGGGCATTTAGCCTAGGTTACGTTATCTCTAATGGTTTGACACTAATCAGAAACAATCCAATGTATGCATTAAGATCATCTTTAAACATTACCCAAATAATAAACATAGGATAATATAATCAATTCCTAGGAGAGAAAGTAAAACAATACACATGAAGAGATGCCCAAACTGTGTCTTCAGTTTCAATATCTCCTACGAACTGAAGCAAGGTGGATTAGCCTTCCATAGCCTCCTTGGGCCTCCAAAACTGTAAGCTTCTATCACCCCTCTTGTTTCTTGAAATATTCATACCCAATCTATTGTCAAAACATTTTCTTATATTAAAAACTAGGTTTTCGAGACAGCTGGCAAAAGTAACAGACATGTATGGTTGACTCATGATCGTGATTGGCTTTATTAAAGCTCATGACTATGAGCTATTATTGCATGGACATGATCCATGCATGTTGAGTCATAGGCATGACAATGGTGGTCACGCCATGAGCTATTTTCTGCAACATGTACTCTTCATTTTTATGCATTTGCTTGTCTCTTCTTTTAATCCTTCATCTTTTTGCTCCATGGAGACAAATGACTGTGAATCTGAGGAAAACAGCTCAAAGATTGCGCTTTTGACTCACTTTAGCTCTTTCACTTCCGAATCGTACCTAAAACCAAATATGAATTAAAGTAAATGTCTTAAGCATTTGATAGTATTAATCACTAAGTGTTATGGAATAAATGTATAATCAATTAAGCACAAATCAAGTCTCCACGGTCCAATAAATCAACAAAAAAATTGCATAACAAAAGATCAATTTATTAAGGAATTAGGGGGATTTAAAACCTAGATACTAATCATTTAATATCAGTAATTAACTTAGTGCTTCCATAATTCTGTACTTTAACCATGTTATTCATTTATTTTGTTTTCTTAATTTTAGTTTCTTTAATTCAAAACTAAAATCGATTCATAATCTTGGTAATACAATAATAGTAACTAATAATATTCATTATCCTAGTGGGATCGACCCATATTTACTAGTACTAGCTACAACTACACTGTGCTCTTACAAGATTACAATATTGACACTCAAAAAATTAGTCAATCAATAGTAATTGCCTACAATATCCAGTTGGATTCAGTTTTAAGTTTTTATAATAAATGAAAAAATCTAGGACATTTTAACCTCACATTTTTAAATGATCTCCTACTTTTCTCAAGATTCGATAACAATTCCATAAGCTTGCTAATATCCTATCATCATATATTTAAATAGCTCTCAGGCTTGGCAACTAAAATAAATAAATTCCAATTGATTATTTAAACTAGTGCTAAACATCAAATAAGTGCTAAACATCAAATAAGATGGTTTTCAATTATCTCAAGATTATAATGCAAGGACCTGATTTTTACCGACTCAATATTGCTTATCTTTACTAAAAGACTAATCTTCATGAATTGCGTTCCATTATTAGGCAATATCCAAAAGAGAATTCATAACTAGTGTAATGAAACCTTGTCATTTTCAAGTAGACTAATGCTGATTAATTCTGTGCTCAACTCCCTCCATATTTATTAGTAATCGCATATCTCTTATAAAAGGTATGATCAAATCTATATAAAAGATGTTGAGAACATTCCTATAGTTAGGTTCCACTAATAACCCATATATTGTTAAAATTAAGTTGGAAGAAGTATGGTTGCCAAATAAAGATAGTGGGCTTGGTATTAACCCATTGAAGCTCATTAATAGAACTTTAATGGTAAATAAAACTTAGAGAATTCTAGCATATTATGAAGAACTTTGATTCAAATGGATCCACATCTACTTCTTAAAAGGAAAAAGCCTTTGATAAATCAAAATTATGTCATCTACTTCCTAGTTTATGTCTAAGCTATTAAGGTTAAGGTAATTTCTCCATTCAAGCATCAAATGTATTATTAGGAATGGTAAATTTTCTTCCATATGGTTTAGCAATTGGAGACTCAAAGACCTTTTTCCAATTTTAATTTAGTAAGAAACCCTAGTCTTCTATTCCTTGAAATTGCTAAGGTTTGCTTGATCACTAGTAATAATGCCTAATATAATGAATTTGTTGCTTAGTTTCATAATATCTTACCGAATTATCTCTTTCATACCAATAAACAAGATGCTTATATTTGGCTAAACTATTTTTCTATTGTATTTAACTTAATGTCTTACAAAATGTTGTTTAGACCTTAAGTTTTAAAACCTCATTAAGTTGATATTATATGGGAGAAAAAAGCACTTCTTAAGGTGGAAAACTTTATGTGGTTAGCTACTGAGCACAAACTCACCACGCTAGACAAAATCAATTTTATCAATATTCTTAACCATTATAAGCTTTATGAATTATACCATGAATCTTAAGGGCGTCTATTTTTTAAGTATGAGTACTCATTCGATGTGTGGAAATCAATTCAAGGTCTTTGCCATTTAAACGGGAATAAGAATTTATTTAAAGAAGTTATGAAATGGCTACTTAACCAAAGGTTTCCATATGAAATAGGGAATATTTTATTCCTCACAAATGCATTAAGAAACAATATATATGCATTATGGAAGGACAGGAATGTCAAAGTTTTTTATAATATTGATAAATCCAAGGAATTGTTCAAAAAAGGATCTGATCAATTAGATAATAAACCTACTTCTAGTTCAACAAGCTTTCTTGAATTTTAGTCCTTCACTACTGTTGGAATATGATTAGCATAGGGCCTAAAAAAGATGTCCAAGTTAAACTCCTATCAACAAAGTGTCTAGTGTAAGAAGATAATAGATTCATCAATAACCTTAGACTTTATCCATTTGACTAATTGTTGGTTTATTCATTTATGTACCTTCAATTAGTTCTCCTTTTATAGAATTAATCTCTTTAACTTGTATATATTTTGGAGCTTATAACTTTGTGAGATTTAGGCTTGCATAATTTTAATGCATTTCTTTAGTTTAAAAATGATATAAATAATGAATTGAATATATATTTTCCTATAGTTATAAGTAGACCAATATATAACATTTAGCAAGTTAACAATTGGCTCTAAATTTATAAGCTTTTCTTCCTACATAAAATGTTCAATTTATTAAACTTATTGTTCATTTTCTTTGATATTTGTGCATTTCAAATTTATTTCTTATTAAAAATACATTATTAATTAAGAAAATTTTTTAATACTTCTTTCTTTTGTTAAACATGCAACTTTGAAAAATATATATGAATTGAACGAATTATTTACATGCCTTATATTTCCTTAGCTTTTTCCTTAATTACTTCCTAACCAATTATCTTCTACTATGCATACAACATAGAAATCCTATTTCATAACTATTTTAAGTAATTATTTGTAGCTTATGGTTAAGCATGTGCTTATAAAGAGAAAGATGCTCTTACTTCTTTCTAAGCTCACAAAAATTCAAACTTTTACCCTTGCTTGCCTTCTAGTCTTTTACTCAAAGCCTTTGAATTGATTTTCTATTCTAGTAACTATCTTAGGTTGGAATTCTTCTATCTATTGCCCTTATATAGTTCCTTGCAATTTTTGGAATGGAACTCCAAAATTCTACAACATTTGCACCTTCTTGATAAATGAAATTGCTAAGAATGGAGATCATTTTAAGGAACATCTGTGTGCTAGCTTACAAGATTGAAAGTGATTCATGGTTTAAAATGAGGTCATGAGGTAAATAAAATTTCTAAAGAGATAAATAAAATTTGAGAAAAATTATAGAAACATCTATGATCTAAGATATGAGTGTGTCAGATCCTGTTTCATCTCTATAAAAAGCTCAAAAGGATAAAAATGTTGAGCAATGACTATGAAAACTTGATGAAATGCTTCTATACCCTATCATTATACTTGATGAAATGCTTCTATACCCTATCATTATAATACTTAACGTAGGCAAATGTACCTACTATTTTTACTAGTGAAGTGGTAGTATTATTCCTATGAGAGTTTACATGTACTAGATCTATTCTTTTAGATTAAAACTAAATTGTATACTTACTAATCTAGGACAACATAAGAATATTTTATAACAGTTTAAGAAAATATTAATATAGAGAAATATCTAGACTAAATTTTCCTCTAGCTTTATCTTATATGCTTAGTCAATTATAAGAATTATGTCATTTAAATTGCAAAGATTTTATAGTGAATTATCAACCACCTCTTGATGTATAAAATTTATTCTCAAGTAAAATAAGTGATATGTCTACCTAATATACTTTTCTTAAAAAAGTACTAGGTTCTTTGAAAACTCTTAAAATGATATCCTAATACTGAAAGTTTCATATAGAACTATCTCCAAATTCCTATTTAATACTTACTATTTATGCCAAAGATAATCTATAAGTTGGTCCTCCTAATTACACCTATATGTAGATCAAATTAGACCAAAGCTCTTAGTTTTACATGGTCAGAATTAAGAACAACACATATAAATATCAAATAAAAAATTTTAATAAATCTTCAATCAAAAATTAAAATGTCCATTAAGTTTTCATTTAATCTTCATATAAAATTATTTGTCCTTAATTCGTCATGAAGAATTAGAAAGACATTGAAAGGAAGGAAAAACTCATTCAAAGATATCCCTTGATGAACATATCTATCCTCTATTGGTAATCGCTTTTCTAGAAATACTTTTGATATTTCTCTCTATAAAAAAAATTACACTACGTTTGGTTTGAGCATAGGGTTGGCTATAGATATGGGTATAATAGTAGAAGGAGATGGGGATGGGTATTAAAAATTAAAAACATAATGTTTGGTTTGTAACTTGGGTTTTTGTATTAATACCAATAATGTTGTTTGGTTTGTTACATTAATGGGAATGAAAAATATTACAATACCATTTTTACCCTTAATAAAAATGAAAATAATTTGCCCTTCATATGTTTATTGTGCAAATGCATCAACAACATTTGATACCAAGTAACAAAAAATAGATTGAATACATTAATCAATATTGCCAAATTTCGAGCATTTAGAATTAATTTGCGTCGTCTACTTATGATAGGGGTACGTGCCATAATGTTCTACATTGAAATTAAAGGTAGTTGTTACGTTAACGAATATGAGTGCTCACAAAATGAGAAATAATATTATATGCATATGAATAGAGATATATTCCTAGTTAATCACAACATTATTGTATACATTTGATTTTAATTATTCAGAATGGGTAATAATATCTATTTATCTGCCTCTTCCAAGAATTTTAGAAACTAGATTTTTTTTAATCCAAAAGCACACAACGTATATAAAGCCTTAAAACATGTTTCTGTTTTATAGATATTAAACAATAACACCAAATAAATTCAAGAACGTCTTTATACGATTGTTAAATTGTAAAGCCAAATAAAAGTAATTCTTCTATTTATCCAAAGGTTAAGGCTGTATCAAAACAAAAAAGGCTTGACTTTTATGAAGAAACAGACGTTGGATAAAGATGAAGGGCTTGTGTCTTTATACGAAGGTTAAAAACTATAAAAAGTCCTTATGTTTTGTTGTTCTTGAAAGCCATTAAGAGCTTTACAAAACAAATAAACAAACACTAATGTAGACGAAGATTCACTATGTGTTTTCCTTTTTTTAAAAGAGTTAAAACCATATACGAAAAATCAAATTAAATCACAAAAAAATTATAAGGGGAAAAAAAGAACATATTGGTTTTATGATTCTCGTTCAATCTATAACCATATGCACTTTCACATCATCAAACCATATAGGAGATTGTTTATTCTCTTGATTAAATCATAAAACAAGAATATATAAGAAGCAAAAGTCCCATTTACAATGAGATGAAACCAGGTTCTATCTAGTTCATTTAACATCAAATTAAAACGAGAGATTTCAGAAAATATACCTGGAGGTGCTGAACAAAAAATTCCTTCGTTAATGAGACGTGATAAGGCAGGATGGGAGATTGTAAGGAATTGAGCGGCGATAAGGAAGTAAGGAGGATGGTAGGGCTGGGGATAAAAGATTAAAAAAAATGTGATAAAAACTTAGATTGGAATGAAAACTCGATACCCACCCCCCTTTGTAGGTTTAGTAGATTCCCAAATTTAATGGGATAAATCCATTACTCTGGAATTGAAAACCCCAAAGCAAACAATGTTTTTTACAATTATTCCATCCCTTTATTCCCAAACTATCAAACCAAATGCCCCCTTAATGACCAAAGGGTTTAGAAAATACATTTCTAGATTAACAAGAGTGAAACACTGGTGAGCAAGCAAATCACTGGCGAGTGTGATAGGAGTGAGTGAGCAAAACACACGAGAGTGACCTTAGTGATTAGAGATAGCAAGGTAGAAGTGAGGCAGGTATTGCATGAAGGAGGAGTTCACTGTAGTTTAATTTTAATTATTTTATAGTAATGTGAATAGTAATCTACAGTGACTTGAATAATAGCTGACGTACTCAAATGAGCAGATGTTCTATGGAAACCTCTAAGGGAGGCTTCACTCCCTTAGAAGCAATACAGATCCATTTCCCACCATTAAATAAGCATTAGAAAGTAAGAGTGAGAGGATTTGTCCCAAAATGAAAACTAGAATGTGGTCAAGTCTTGGAGTAGGGTAGTTGCTTCTAAATCTTCTATAACAAAGCTTATGTTCTTCTCTTCAACCTTGATTGATGGTACGGTTTCCCCACCTCTTAAACTATTACAAAAAGGTGCTAAGCTTTGGTATAATACTCTAGTCGGCTTCTTACTTAATAAGAGACCAACCTTCCCTTTTTTGTAAATATGTGCACAATCAAGATGGGGTAATAAGGGAATAGATAAGATTCTACTTATTGAGGAGGATACTTTCCTTTTCAAATCTTCAAATTTAGATAATATGTCTAAAATCTTTGAAGCTAGACCATGGCATGTGGGTGGAGCGCCTATGTTCATCCACAAATGGATTCCTAGACTTAAATTTGAAAAGAATAGCATTGAAGCCTTCCCTTTATGGATTAATTTATGTAACATACCTTAAAAGTATTGATACTTAGATGGATTAAGTTATTTGGCAAGTGTAATAGGTAAACTAGGTGTGTGTAGAAATCAATCCCAAGAAACCTCTGCCTAAATTATTTCCAATTATGAAACTTATTGCTGCTAATGAGCTAGTGAAAGTTAAAATTCAGCTGTCCTATAATTGGAAGTCTCAGATGGGACAAAAAATTTGGAAACTAAATGGGAAAATGTTCACCAAAGGGGATTATAATGAGCTAATAGGGATGGTGGATGAACTAGAAGCTTCAAGTACAAATAATAGATCTAATACAGTACTCCTAAATGCAGATGCAAAAGCAAGTGAGGAATAACCTAAAAATCTTATAAATGCCTCAACTAAGGATAAAGGTAAAGCTAGCGTTGAACATACAAAATATGAGCAAGAGGAGAAGGCTACTCAACAAGAACTTCCTGATAAAATTCTTACACAAAATGATCAATTTACTTCAGCATCTACTAGGGGATTAGGTAGGAAAAGAAAAAATAATCTCTCTTTTGCATTTTTAGGGAACTGGCAAAAGGAAAAAGGTATAAATACTTATGATCTTTTAAAATATTAGAGGCTTTAGTGAGCCTCATAATGGTAATGTTGTTAAGGATTTATTAAGGGAAAAGAAATCAATTTTGTCGGGGCTGTTAGAAACAAGAATAAAAACACATAAACTTTACAATATTATGAAGTTTTTAAGGAAAAGCTAGAAATATGAATCAAACGACGAGCATCATTACAGTGGTAGAATTTTTATCATCTATAATAGTCATAAATTGCATGTTAATCAGTTTATTCATCTTAGGTGCAAACTTTGTGAGACAGGGAATGAGGTGGAAATCCTAATCATCTATGCAGCTAATTTCGAATTTTAGAGAGCCAAGTCATAGGAGGAGTTATTCTCTATTCATTCATCTATAAATTTGACTTCACTTATTGCAGCATATATGAACCACATACTACATCCCTCTGAAGCTCAGGGAAACATAATTAGTACTTTGAATCTTGGCAGAGAATTGGATGGTGCTGATATGTGCTTAATTGATTTATAATTATTCCATAACACTTAGCAGTTGTTATGAGGAAAATGCTTATGTTGGACCCAAATTTATTTATTTTAGAATTTAGTCCATTAATTTAGCAAGCATGAATAGAAATTATAACTTTTGAATAGAAATATTAGAATTAAGCTAGAGTGTAATAAACATAATAGACTAAAGGAGCAAGTAGGCATTACATTAAATGTGGAAAGGTGATTGGATCCTTTTTGTTCTTACCCTTGGAGGTCAAATCAAAAATATGATCCAAGGATTGCAATATAGGTTGCAACCTCGGGTCGTTTCACTTAATCGAAACCTAATGGAATGGACTTAAGCTAGCTTATATTTCATGAAATGCAAGCTAAACTAGTGAGAAAGGGGTTTTGATTTTTGGAAATCTTAACAAAATTAAATGAATTGTAAGAAACATATGTAAAAAGTTTGTTTTGGATTTTGGGAATAGAAATTGGAAAGATAAAGACAATTATCAAATGCGATAAAATCCTCTTGAAAATGAACTTTGGCTATCATAGTTCGAAATAAATTTTGGTAGGAGTGAAAATCACTAAGTTTTAAATGGTAAACCTTAATGAACTCTTTAAGTCCAAGGTCTTAATCAATGAACTCCATTCCTTAAGACCTTGTTAAATGCCCTTAGTGTGTGTAGTGGGTAAATCAATGCAACAAGTTATTTGGGATCTCAAGTCAACTCAATATCAAACATAACTATGCAAGATAAAAGAGATTCAACAAGATCACAAATAAACATATATGAGACTTCATA
>JANITX010181568.1:0-11643 GCA_027564395.1 Erythroxylum ulei
CAAAATGTATCTACTCTCCTCCTTTGTCAATATCAAAAAATATATCTACTCTCCCCCTTTGTCATTATCAAAAACAATGGAAGGAGATCAAACAGACTAATGGCGGTATCATGAATATGCAAGAATAAAATCATGAATAGAAATAACTGTAACTTTCAGATCAAAAGTTACTTTTTCCTTTTGAACTGATAGGAGCCTTCTAATTTTGAACTGATAGGAGCCTTCTAATTAACACATATAACCTAATAAGGGCCTTCCTTTTATAAGGAGCCTACTAATACTTGCAAACAAGAGTAGCATAATATTTCGAACATAATTAAATGTCAGATAATCTGCACATACCAAGCTCTTTTCTTAATGAACATAATCTCTTCCGAAAATGGCTTAGTAAAGATATCAGCTACTTAATTTTTAGTATTAACATACAAAAGATCAATGGTTCCTTCTAAAACATGATCTCTAAGAAAATGATGTTTGACTTCTATATGCTTAGTCCTATAATGATGCACATAATTTTTAGAAAGATTAATAGCACTGGTACTGCCATATAATATAGGATATGATCAAAGTTTAGAAACAAATTATGGAGTTGATGTTTCATCTATAAGGTTTGGGTACAGCAACTAGCTACTGCTATATATTCTACTTCGGTTATTGAAACTGTTGTGCAATTTGTTTCTTGCAATACCAAGAAACTAAGCTTCCTCTAAGAAATTGATAGTGACCACTTGTGCTTTTCTTATCGACTTTATCTCTTTCATAATCTACATTACAATAGCCAACTAAGTCAAATGAATTAGTTTTTAGATACCATAATCTAAAATCCATAATTTTGTGAAGATAACGAAAGATCCTTTTAATTATTTAAAGGTGGATTTCTTTTTGGATCTGATTGAAAACATACGCAAAGGTACACACTAAGCATAATGTCTGGTCTTGAGCTTGTAAGATATAATAGTGACCCGATCATTCCTCTGTACTTTGTCTCATTCGTAGCCTTGCCTTTTTTTAATCCTTATCAAGTTTAGTTCTAGTATACATAGGAGTACCCATAGGTTTCGTGTTTTCGAAGTGGTACTTTTAAATGAGTTCCCTTGTGTATTTGTCTTGGCTGATGAAGATCTCTTTTTTTGTTTGTCTGATTTGTAATCTGAGAAAGAATGATAGTTCTCCCATCATTCTCATTTTAAACTCCTCCTACATTAATGCTGAGAATTCTTCACCGAAAGATTGATTAATAGTACCAAATATTATGTCATCGACATATATTTGCATTATTTTCTTAGACTTTCAAAGGGATCTCCTAGAATGTATTGATGTATATCAAGACCTCTCCATTCTCTTGGTATTCTTCGCTGTATAGGCTCCTGCTAAGAGGAAGGAGCCTGTTCTGTCCTAGCTTCAAAAGGGCCTTCTTGATCTTGTAATTTTGAAGGTATTATTGTTTGAGTTTGTGATGTATTTATAGAAGCGATCCTCTTCATCATCTGAATGAATTGCTGTTGTCGAGGGTAATGCTTCATCAAATACTACGAGTATTGATTTTTCTATCTTCTTTATTCTTTTATTGTAAACTCTAAATTCTTTACTAGCGGTATTGTAGCCTAGAAAGATAGCTTCATCTGATCTTGCATCGAAATTTCCAAGGTTTTTTTTCCATCATTTAGAATGAAGCACTTGCAAGTTAAAAGCTCAAAAGTAAGCGCCATTCTGTTTTCTTCCTTTCCATAACTCATAGTGGGTCTTTTTCAAAATACATCTTATAAGGCACCTGTTAATTATCTAACAGACAATTTACATGGCTTCTGCCCAGTAACCATAAGGTAGACCACTTTCGCATAGCATTGGTATGGTCATATCAACATTGGTTGGGTTGGTCGGCTTGGCCCAAGCCCAAGGTCCAAGGCCCAAGTCCAACCCAGATCAGCACGTGGGCCGATCGGCCCACACCCAGACGATGACCTAAACCTAACCGATACCTAGCCAATATTCTTTATATAAGGTACTATTTCACCATGATACAGGTACAACACTATTACCCTACTTTTCTCTTTTCACAATGGTCAAAACCCTTACCAAAAAGTCTAACTTGAGCGTCGGAGGGGCCTACCCGCAATCAACCCCCAGTGCGCCTGTTATTGCTTTGCAGGTGTTCTCTAGCTGAAAGCAATCAGACTCATAGATCCACATAACGACGTCCAGCCCTAGCAGATTCAGACAAAACCAGTTGGCGCCCACCGTGGGGCCGGGCGTCAGGGCACCACGTCCAGAAGCACTCAGATCAGTCAGGCGGCAGCAGCTAATCCTGATGTAGCCGCCGTCGCGGCACTTGTATTGCAACGAATGGGGTTGCGATTACCGACAACACACCATGATCCCCAGATCCGTCCTCCACCCATCAACCAAAATCCTAGCGCAGGTGAGCTACTGCCGCACAACCACACTCAATCTTCACACCCGGATGATCAACCACAACCTCACAACCCAGATCAAGAAGCACAGAGCATAGTCCTGGAGGACAACGCCGGAACCAATTCCCACCCTCACATTCAGCATCCCCTAAACGCGAATCTACCTGCACCACCACAAATCTCTCTCACCCAAAGACAAATAGAGGAGGCGGCCAACCTATTGATTCGCCAGATCTTACGATCTCAACCAGAACAGCAGCCAACCCCCGCTCGGCAGATTGGTATGATGGCCGATCGCCACTCTGCTGAAGCCCTAAAAAAAATCATGGACGATCGAATCAACATGGTCATGAATCCCCGATCGGGTCAATCATCAACACAGTATAGCTCTCCTTTTATTCCGGAGATCTTGGATAGCCTCTCAGTGATCGGTACTAAGATACCAACCTCAAAAAAATATACCAAAAAGACCGACCCTCTCGACTATCTACAACACTTCCAATCGACGATGAACTTGCATTGTGTCCCAGACGCCATTCAATGCAAGGCCTTCTGTACATCCTTCCAAGAAGGAGCCTGAAGATAGTTCAACAGCTTACCCCCACAATGCATAACTTGTTTTGAGGATTTCAAGCTGATGTTCCTCAACCAATTTGCTACAAGTAAACGGCCGCAAAAGACTGCACTAGAAGTGATGCAGTTGACCCAAGGAAGGAACGAAAGTCTATGGGAGTTCATCACTCGGTTCAACAATAAAGCTGTCGAAGTCCCTAACCTCACCTGCTCGTCTATGTTGGCCGCCCTTATGATCAACACCAGGGATGAAGAGTTTAAGAAGTCATTAGCCCTTGATCAGCCCAGATCCATTCAGGAGATAAGAAATCGGGCGGATAAGTATATCCAGCTAGAGGAAGTGTTGAAAAACACAAAACGCAAAGCAGATGACCGCGGGCCGAGTGACAGAACAGACGATTTGCACAAGCGACAGAAAGATCAGTCTAGCTGGAGAAAGCCGACCGATCGAAAGGATCAACGACGAGAATCCTTCATTCTGCTCAACAGGCTGTATGCGGAAGTACTGGAGGTCATGAGAGCAGAAGAAGAATCCCTCCGAGAACCCAATAAATTGAAAACTCCCCTCAAAAAGAGGGATTCTTCTTTATATTGTCGTTTCCATAGAGATGTTGGTCATGACGCGGAGGATTGTTGGGACTTAAAGAAAAAAATCGAGCTCCTTATCTAAAAAGGACGGCTGGGTTGATTTTTGAAGTATGGAAACAATGCCGATCAAGACAATGAGGGTAGACGTGATCGGTCTGACAACTGGCTAAGGCCCTGGAGGTGAAATAACACGAACGATGGGGGGCAGCAGAATAGGAATACGGACGATCGACGCGACACGAGAGAACAGTCCAGGTAAGAGGTGATAGAAATGCTGGACAGCTGAATGACCAACCGGTTAGGGTCATCAACACGATCTTCGGGGGTAGTTCAGAAGGAGGGTCCACTGTTAGAGGAAGAAAGAGGTATGCCAGACAGGACTTGTCAATGAAGAAAAAGAAGCGAGACCATGAAGTGATCTCGTTCGACGAATTTGATCTGGATGGTGTTGGCTATCCTCATGATGATGCGCTAGTGGTCAACTTGAATATGGATGGTAACGAGGTGAAAAGGGTAATGATTGATACAGGTAGCTCGGTCGACCTACTGTATTATGACGCATTTAAGCAAATGGAGATATCGGAAGAGCGACTACTGCCCATAGAGGGGCCCATCAAAGGGCTAACAGGAGCATCGGCCTATCCATTTGCCCAAGTCTTCCTGGAAGTAAAATTCGGTCAAAAACCATGCCAGATAGAGAGGAATGTCGAATTCTTGGTCGTGAAGTTCATAGGAGCATACAATGCCATAATCGGAAGAGCTACCCAAAACACCCTCAGAGCGGTTGTATCAACCTACTATCAAGCCATGAAATTCCCAACACCCCAGGGAGTCGGTATTGTCAGGGGCCATCAGCGAATCGCTAGGGAGTGCTATTTAGCCGAAACAAAGACACTGGATGGAGCGGTAGTCCTAGCAAGCTCTCTCGATGTGAGAGCCGATGAAGAAACTGAGAGGATGAATCTCGTAGAAGAAACGCAGCAGGTCATATTGGATGAAGAAGATCGATCCAAGTTCACAAATCTGGGTTTCGAACTTGAAAACGGCCTGGTCAAAGACATAACAGAGTGCTTGATAGAGAACAAATCGGTCTTCGCTTGGGTACTGAGCGATATGCCTGGAATTTCTCGATCGGTGATATCACATTCTCTCGGTATTCAAAAAGACTGCAAACCGGTCAGACAGAACCAGTTGGCAGAGCAAAGAGAGGCAGGAGATGATCAAGAAAGAGTTAGACAAATTGCTCGACGCTGGGTTCATTCGGGAAGTTAAGTACCCTAAATGGTTGGCGAATGCAGTACTTGTGAAGAAGAAAAACGGAAATTGGAGAATGTGCATTGATTTCACTGACCTGAACAAAGCATGCCCAAAGGACAGTTTCCTCCTGCCCAAAATCGATCAGCTGGTAGACTCTAAGTTAGGGCATGAGCTTCTTAGCTTTTTGGATGCTTTCTCAGGCTACCATCAGATTCAAATGAGTCTTGAAGATGAAGAGAAGACGGCTTTTATAACCGACCAGGGCACGTATTGCTTCCAAGTAATGCCGTTCGGTTTGAAAAATGCAGGGGCCACTTATCAGTGGCTCGTCATGGAGGCTTTTAAGAAACAGATTGGTAGAACAGTCGAGGCTTACGTGGATGATATGGTAGTCAAGAGTAAAACGGCCGCCGAACATGTGGACAATCTCAAAGAGGTCTTCCAAACCCTCAATAAATTTCAAATGAAGCTGAACCCTGAAAAGTGCATATTTGGTGTGGCGTTCGAAAAATTCATGGGATTCATGATTACCCAGTGGGGGATTGAAGCAAACCCGGAAAAGATTGAAGCAATCGTCTAGATGCCCTCATCGCGATGTTTAAAGGATGTTCAAATATTGACAGGACGGATAGTTTTTCTGAGCAAATTGGTCTCTAGGATGGGGGACAAACGCCTCCCATGCTTCAAAATTCTAAGGAAAGCGGATGTGACCCAGTTTCAATGGCCGGATGAATGCGAGAGAGCATTTCAGCATTTGAAGCAGTATCTAACTAGTCCACCCGTTCTGCAGAGCCCCGTAGAGGGGGAGAATCTGATCATTTATCTGGTAGTTACAGAAGGGGCGATCAGCGCAGTTCTCGTTCGGTCAGACGGAAATGAACAATTCCCGATTTACTATGTCAGTAAGGTACTGAACGGACCAGAAGCGTGGTATGCACCCATTGAGAAGCTGGCCCTATCACTAATAACCGCAGCGCGGAAACTCAGGCCCTACTTCCAGAGTCATACAATCGAGGTATGGACCGACCAACCCCTCAGGCAGTGCCTCCAAAAGCTCGAAACCTCTGGGCGGTTAGTAAAATGGGCAGTAGAGCTGGGGGAGTTCGATATACACTATAAACCACGGACGACGATCAAGGCCCAAGTATTGGCGGATTTCGTTGCAGAAATGAGTCAACCTAACTCGCAGGGTGAGCAACGCCCTGCCTGGAGCCTATTTGTTGATGGGTCGTCCAACGCTGAGGGATGCGGAGCAGGAGTGGTATTGATCAGCCCACACCAGGAAGAAAAGGTGGAATATGCTCTCCGGTTAGAATTTAGAGCATCCAATAACGAGGCAGAATACGAAACTCTAATAGCCGGTCTTCAGTTGGCAAGAGAGATAGGGGCTGATCGATACCGTCCGTCGACCAGCTTGCGGTTGTTGGCATTTGCTACGTCCATGTTCAGTCATACTCTGTAGTAGGAAAATGGCGGAAACAAGCCCTAGTCGATCACGAATCACCAATTTCCCATCAAAAACTTGTGTATTATAACCTTGCTCCCATAATTGGCACCGTCGGTCGACCAGGTTGGGGCCGTGAGAACTTACTATGGACATTTGCTGTCATACTCTGTAGTGCGAAAATAGCGGAAACAAGCCCCAATCGGTCACGAATTGCCAGTTTCCCATCAAAAACTCTTGTATCATTACCTTGCTCCCATGATTGGCACCGTCGGTCGACCAGATTGGGGCCGTTGGCACTTGGTATGGCCATGTGCGGTCATACTCTGTAGAGGAAAAATAGCAGAAACAAGCCCCAGTCGGTCACGAATTGCCAATTTCCCATCAAAAACTAGTGTATTGTAGCCTTGCTCCCAGATCGGAACCATCGGTCGACCAGGATGGGGCCATTGGCTCTTGCCACGGCCATGTGCGGTCATACTCTGTAGTGGGAAAATAACTTAAACAAGCCCCATTCGGTCACGAATTGCCATTTTCCCATCAAAAACTCTTCGATTGTAGCCTTGCCCCTATGATCGTCACCATTGGTCGATCAGGTTGGGGCGGTGGGTACCTCCTACGTCTATATGCGGTTAAACTCTGTAGTGGGAAAATAGCGAAACAAGCCCCAGTCGGCCACGAATCACCTGTTTCCCTTAAACAACTCCTGTATTACATCCTTGCTCCCGTGATCGACACCGTTGGTCGACCAGGTTGGGGCCGTGGGCACTTGCTACGACCATGTCCGGTCATACTTTCTAGTGGGAAAATAGCGGAAACAAACCTAGTCGACCACAAATCGCCAGTTTCCCATCAAAAACTCGTGTATTATAGTTTTGCTCCCATGATCGACACCATCGGTCGACCAGGTTGGGCCATTGGCACTTGCAACGGCTATGTATGGTCATACTTTGTAGTGGGAAATAACGGAAACAAGCCCCATTCGGTCACCAATCGCCAGTTTCCTATCAAAAACTAGTGTATTATAGGATTGCTCAAATTATCGGCACCGTTTGTCGACCAGCTTAGAGCCGATGGCATTTGCTACAGCCATTTGCGGTCATACTCTGTACTAGTGTATTATAGGCTTGCTCCCATGGCCGACACCATTGGTCGACCAACTTCGGGCCGTTGGCACTTGCTACGGCCATGTGCGGTCATAGCATAAACAAGCCCCAGTCAGTCACGAATCGCCCATTTCCCATCAAAAACTTGTCTATTGTAGCCTTGCTCCCATGATTGGCACCGTCGGTCGAACAGGTTGGGGACGTGGGCACTTGCTGCGGCAGTGTTCGGTGATACTCTTTAGTGAGAAAATAGCATAAACAAGCCCCAATCGATCACGAATTGCCAGTTTCCCATCAAAAACTCTTGTATCATTACCTTGCTCCCATGATTGGCACCGTCGGGCGACCAGATTGGGGCCGTTGGCACTTGGTATGGCCACATGCGGTCATACTTTATAGTGGGAAAATAACGTAAACAAACCCCAATCTATCCCTAATCGTTAGTTTCCCATCAAGAAGCAGTGTATTACAGCCTTGCTCCCATGATCGACATTGACGGTCGACCAGGTTCGAGCCCTGTCTCTTGCTACGGCCATGAGTGGTCATCGTCTGTAGCGGGAAAATAGCGAAAACAAGCCTAGTCGGTCATGAATAGCCAGTTTCCCATCAAAAACTTGTGTATTATAGCCTTGCTCCCATGATCGGCACTGTTAGTCGACCAAGTTGGGGCCATTGGCATTTGCTACGGCCATGTGCGGTCATACTCTGTAGTGGGAAAATAGCGGAAACAAGCCCCAGCCGGTCTTGAATCGCCAATATCCCAACAAAAACTCGTGTATTATAGCCTTGCTCTCATGATCGGCATCGTCGGCCAACCAGCTTGGGGTCGTTAGAACATGCTACGACCATGTGCGGCCATACTCTATAGTGGGAAAATTGCTAAAACAAGCCCCTTTCGGTAAAGAATCGACAGTTTTCCATCAAAAACACTTCGATTGTAGCCTTGCCCCTATGATCGGCACGATCGGTCGCTCAGGTTGGGCCGGTGGGTACCTCCTACGTCTATATGCGGTCAAACTCTATAGTGCGAAAATAGCGGAAACAAGCCCCAGTCGGACATCAATCGCCAATTTTTCATCAAAAAATCGCGTATTATATCCTTGCTCCCATGATCGTCACCGTCGGTCGACCAGGTTGGGGACGTGGGCACTTACTACGGCCATGTTCAGTCATACTCTGTAGTGGGAAAATAGCGAAAACAAGCCGCAGTCAGCCACTAATCGCTAGTTTCCCATCAAAGACTCGTGTATTATAGCCTTGCTCCTATGATTGACACGGTCGATCGACCAGGTTGGGGCCATTGGCACTTGCTACGGCCATGTGCGGTCATACTTTGTAGTGGGAAAATAACGAAAACAAGCCCTAGTCGGTCACCAATCGCCAATGTCCCATCAAAAACTCTTGTATTATAGCCTTGCTCCCATGATCGACACCGTCGTTCGACCAGGTTGGGGCAATTAGCACTTGGTACGGCCATGTTTGGTCATACTATATATTGGAAAAATAGCGAAAACAAGCCCCAATCGATCACGAATCGCTAGTTTCCTATCAAAACTTAGTGTATTATAGCCTTGGTCCCATGATCAGCACCGTCGATCGCACATGAGTTTCCAATCAAAAACTCATGTATTGTAGCCTTGTTCGCATGATCGGCACCGTCGGTCGACCAGGATGGGGCCATTGGCACTTGCTACGACCATGTGCGGTCATACTTTGTAGTGGGAAAATAGCAGAAACAAGCCCCGTTCGTTCACGAATCGCCAGTTTCCCATTAAAAACTAGTGTATTATGGCCTTACTCCCATGATCAGCACCGTCGGTCGACCAGCTTGGGCCCGTTGGTACTTGCTACAGCCATGTGTGGTCATACTTTGTAGTGGGAAAATAGCGGAAACAAGCCCCAATCGGTCACAAATCGCCAGTTTCCCATAAAAAGACTAGTGTATTATAGCCTTGCTCCCATGATCGGCACCGTCTGTTGACCAGCTTGGGGCCATTGGCACTTGCTACGGCCATGTACGGTCATACTCTGTAGTGGGAAAATAGCGAAAACAAACCCCAATCGGTCACGAATCACCAGTTTCCCATCAAAAACTAGTGTGTTATAGCCTTGCTCCCATGATAGGCACCGTCGGTCGACCAGGTTCTGGTCTTGGCTCTTGCTACGAACATGAGTGGTCATCGTCTGTAGTGGGAATATAGCGGAAACAAGCCCCTGTGGGTCACAAATCGCCAGTTTCCCAACAAAAACTCGTTTATTATAGCATTGTTCCCATGATCGGCAAAGTCGGTCGACCAAGTTGGGGCCATTAGCACTTGCTACGACCATGTACGATCATACTCTGTAATGGGAAAATAGCGGAAACAAGCGCCAATTGGTCACGAATCGCCAGTTTCCCATCAAAAATTCTTCGATTGTAGCCTTGCCCCCTATGATCAGCGCCATCGGTCGATCAGGTTGGGGCGGTGGGTACCTCCTACGGCTATTTCCGGTCATACTCTATAGTGGGAAAATAGCGAAAACAAGCCGCAGTCGGCGACGAATCGGCAGTTTCCTATCAAAAACTAGTCTATTAGAGCCTTCCTCGTATGATCGGCACTATCGGTCGACCAGGTTGGGGCCATTGGCACTTGCTACGACCATGTGCGGTCATACTCTGTAGTGGGAAAATAGCAGAAACAAGCCTCAATCGGTCACGAATCGCTAGTTTCCCATCCAAAACTAGTGTATTATAGCCTTGCTCCTATGATCGGCACCGACGGTCGACCAGCTTAGGGCCGTTGGCACTTGCTACGGCCATGTGCGGTCATTCTCTGTAGTAGGAAAATTGCGGAAACAAGCCCCAATTGGTCATGAATCGCCAGTTTCAAATCAAAAACTAGTGTAATATAGCCTTGCTCACATGATTGGCACTGTCGGTCGACTAGGTTGGGGCGATTGGCACTTGCTACGGCCATGTGGGGTCATGCTCTGTAGTGGGAAAATAGCAGAAACAAGCCCCAATCGGTCACGAACTGCCAGTTTCCCATCAAAAACTAGTGTATTATAGCCATGCTCCCGTGATCGGCACTGTCGGTCGACCAGGTTAGGGCCGTTGGCTCTTGCTACAGCCATGAGTGGTCATCGTCTACAGTGGGAAAATAGTAAAAACAAGCCCCAGTTGGTCATGAATCGCCACTTTCCCATCAAAAACTAGTGTATTATAGCCTTGCTCCCATGATCGGCACTGTCGGTCCACCAGGCTGGGCCAATTGCACTTGCTACAGCCATGTGCGGCCTTACTCTGTAGCAGGAAAATAGCGGAAACAAGCCCTAGTCGGCCACTAATCGCTAGTTTCCCATAAAAAACTCGTGTATTATAGCCTTGCTCCCATGATTGACACAGTCGGTCGACCAGGTTGGGGCCATTGGCACTTGCTACGGCCATGTGCGGTCAAACTTTGTAGTGGGAAAATAGCAGAAACAAGCCCCGTTCGTTCACGAATCGCCTGTTTCCCATCAAAAACTAGTGTTTTATGGCCTTACTCCCATGATCAGCACCGTCGGTCGACCAGCTTGGGCCCTTGGCACTTGCTACGGCCGTATGTGGTCATACTCTGCAGTGGGAAAATAGTGGAAACAAACCCCAATCTGTCCCGAATCGTCAGTTTCCCATCAAAAACTAGTGTATTATAGCCTTGCTCCCATCATCGGCACTGTCGGTCAACCAGGTTAGGGCCGTTGGCACTAGGTTGGCACCATTGGCTCTTGCTACGGGCACGAGTGGCTGATCACGGCTCGTCATTCAATCTAGGATTGATCCTTGGAAACTGGCCAAAAATAATAAATTCCAAGATTGCAGTATAAGCTGAACCTCGGGTCGTCTCACATTTTGGAATCGACGAAAATTGGTTTGAAAGCTAGCCTAAAGTCGAAAACATGCAATTAAAGCTGATAAAAAGGTGTTTTTTACGTTTTGATCAAAATTAAAAAAAAACAACTAAAGAAAATTATAAAAGTATCTTTTTGGATTTTTTTTGGAAGTTTGAAATTAACAAAAATGCAAAGATTAATCGAATGATAGATAATCCTCTTGAAAATGTGCTTAGGCTATCACGGTTCAAAATAAATTTCCGGGGATAGAATCCACTAAATTTCCGAAAGATCAACCTTAAGGGACCCCTTAAGTCCAAGGAATTAATTAAACGACCATTCAATTAAAACCTTGTTAAAACCTTAGTGTGCAAAATGGATAAGTTCATGCAATTGATCATTGGATCAAACA
>JANITX010181612.1:0-23698 GCA_027564395.1 Erythroxylum ulei
CTTAACCAATTCTATACATTTTATTATTATCAAAACATAAGTAGGATTTAATTTGTCAACCACCATTGGTCCAACAAAACTGAATTTTGTTTGAATCCAACTTTACATTCTATTAAACTTAAGTTGTTATTTTAATAGCAGAATAAAATATCGTTTTAAAAAAATAAAACATCATTAAAAAATAGTAACTTTAATTTTAAAAATTAGTCTAATAACTTTTTAATCTTTAATTCGTATAATAAACAAATCCTAGTTAAATAAAAACAGTAGGAGCCTGCCAAACGATAATTTTTTTTAAACGACATGAACTTGTTAGGCAATAGGAGCCTTTTGTGGGATAGAATCCTGATTAAACGAAGGGAGTCTACTGAATGAAAAATCCTGTTAAAATAATTTAAAAACAGAAGGCACTTGTTAAAACTGAAAGGAACCTCTTGCAAGTTGAAAATCGAAGGAGCCTCTTATAAAAATGAAAGAACCTCTTGTTAAAAACAACACACATATAATATAATGCTGAAATTTAAAAGTTAAAGAGAGAGAAAAGAAAGACACAGTCAATTTATACTAGTTCGGCTTATAACCTAAGCCTACATCCAGTCCACAAGTATCCAACTTGAGTGTTTCACTATAAAACCGAGAATTAAATCTGACAAGCCTCTCCAAGCTCACAAGTACATATTTTTCAAGGTTCTCTAACCTTCCACAAGTACATAACAACCTTCTAAAAAGCTCACAGAAAAAAATAACAATTTCTCTCTTGGTAGAATGATTTCACTTTTTAAAGCTTAATAGTAATGATATGATTCTTAAGAGTATAGATGCTACTCAAAATGTTTAGACAATTTGAATATGTTCATTCTCTTCATAAGTGTTATCACTCTTTTCTAAATAGTTAATTTCTTTAACTAGTCGTTGCTTCACTCGCATCTTTAGTCAACTGGATGGATTTAACTCTGAATAACTTCGATGTCAGCTTTTCCAAAAATCTTCCAGTAATCACAGAGCTAATATATAACTTTCATAATTAGTAAGATCCTTTCGAATAAATCATTTCTAATAAGGTAAGTTCATAAAAAAGGTTCCTGCAAGAGAAAACATATTTATTATGATTTTATTTCCTTTTGAGAATAAGATCGTTAATTGTACAAGGAAATAAATCCAATTTGAATTTTGAAATATTATAAATTTATCATCAAAATCATTAATTATAAACCTTGAGCTAATAATCTCCCCCTTTTTTATGATGACAAACAATAATAGATATTTTTTCAAAATTTAAAGACATAATAGATGATTTCGAAAGATACCTATGACTTTTATACGTTCAATCATAATTAGCAGGAGCCTGTCTCTTAAGAATGGAACCTATCATTTATATGTCACAGATTTTCACAATTTCAATAGCATATATTCATTCGCATATATATTTGAGCAGTATTGAGAAATATGCATTTAGAAATATATCATCATATATGCAAAAAAAATATGCAAAAATATATCATATAAACTCTCCCATTTGTCATTATAAAAAAGAAATAGAGTATTGGGAGGAAATAAAACATAATGAAAAAAATGACACAGTAAGTGAAGATTTTTCTTAAGGAGAATTTGCAAAGACAAGTAGCAGAGAATATTTATACAGAAATAATAGCAGAGAGTTTGCACATACCAAGCTCTTTTCTTAATATGCAAAATCTATCTTCAAATAGTGGCTTGGTGAAATTGTCAGCTATTTAATTCTCTGTATTAACATGCAAAAGATCAATGGTTCCTTCGAAAGCATGATCTCTAAGAAAATGATGTTTGATTTCTATATACTTAGTCTTAGAATGATGCATAAGGTTTTTAGAAGGATTTATAGCACTCGTATTATCTCATAATATACGAATATGGGAAAAAGTTTAGAGAAAAATTAAGTAGTTGATGCTTCATCCGTAAGATTTGAGCACAACAGTTGGCAGCTGGTGTGTATTCCGCTTCAGTCATCGAAAGCATTATGCAATTCTTCTTACAGGACCAAAATACTAGACATTTGCCAAGAAATTGACAGTGACCACTTGTGCTTTTTCGATCGACTTTATCACCTGCATAATCTACATCATAATAGCCCACTATGTCAAATGAATCAGTTTTTGGATACCATAGTCCAAAGTCCATAGTTTCGTGGAGATATCGTTTCTTTTGACCGCTTGAAAATGGCTTTCTTTTGGATTTGATTGAAAGCATGCACAAAGACGCACACAAAGCATAACGTATGGTCTTGAGCTTGTAAGATATAATAGTGATCCAATCATTTCTCTATACTTTGTCTCATCCATAGCTTTGCCTTCTTCATCTTTATCAAGTTTAGTTCTAGTGTACATGGGAGTACCCATCGATTTGGCATTCTTAAAATGATATTTCTTGATGAGTTCCTTTGTGTATTTTTCTTAGCTAATGAAGATTCCAGTTTTTGTTTGTCTGATTTATAATTTGAGAAAGAATGATAATTCTCCCATCATGTTCATTTCAAACTCTCCCTAAATTAATGTTGAGAATTCTTCACAGAAGGATGGATTAGTAGCACCAAATATTATGTCATCAACATATATTTACACTGTGAGTAAATCATTCTCCTTTCTATTAATAAATAAGGTTTTATCGACCTTTCCTCTTTCAAAGTTATTCTCAAGCAAAAAGTTACTTAACCTCTCATCTCATGCTGGAGCAGCCTGCTTTAAACCATATAGAACTTTGGTTAACCTCATCACGTAATTCGGATGGTTTTCATCTTCAAAACCTGGGGGTTGCTTGACAAATACTTCTTCGTTAATGTAAACATTTAAGAATGCACTTTTAACATCCATTTGGAACAACATTTTTAACATCTATTTGGAACAACTTGAAGTTTCTATAGCATGCAAAGACAAGTAAAATTCTAATCGATTCCAATCTAGCGACAGGTACATAAGTTTCATCAAAATCAATACATTCCTATTGATTATAACCTTGAGTTACAAGTCTAGCTTTATTTCTTACCATCTTACTATTTTTGTCAATTTTGTTTCGAAATACTCACCGAGTCCCAATGATTGACTTATTTTGAGGATGAGGTACTAGATTCTAGACTCTATTTTTATCAAATTGATTTAGTTCATCTTCCATAACTGAAACCCATTTTTCATCAGTAAGGGCTTCTTCAACAATCTTTGGTTCTATTTATGAGATGAGAACCACAAAGTTGTTCTTGAACGATGATCTTGTTCTTAGACTTTCAGAGGGATCTACGAGAATATATTGATGTGTATCAAGACCTCTCCATTCTCTCAGTGTTTTTCATTACAAAGACTCATGTTAAGATGAAGGAGTTTGCTCTGTTCTAGCTTCAAAAGGGCTTTCTTGATTTTGTAATTTTGAGGGTATTATTGGTGTAGTTGGATTCTCCGATGTATTTAGGAATCAAAAGATGCTCTTCATCATCTGAATCAGTTGCTATTGCCGATGATAATTCTTCATCAAATACCACATGTATTGATTCTTCTATCTTCTTTGTTCTTTTATTATATACTCTAAATCCTTTACTAGCAGTACTATAGCCCAAAAAAATAGCTTTGTCTGATCTCGCATTGAACTTTCCAAGGTTGTCTTTTTCATTGTTTAGAACGAAACACTTGCAGCCAAAAGCTCGAAAGTAAGCAATATTTGGTTTTCTTCCTTTCCACAGCTCATAGGGGGTCTTTTCAGAATAGGTCTTATATGACATCTATTGAGCACAAAATAGGTCGTGGATACTACTTCTGCCCAGTATCCATGAGGTAGTCCACTTTCACACAATATGGTCCTATCCATATCAACCAAAGTTCTGTTCTTTCTCTCTACAACTCCATTTTGTTGAGGCGCCCTTGGACAAGAGAAGTTGTGAGTTATACCATTGCTATCATAGAATTCTTCAAACTTTCTGTTATCAAATTCTCCTCCATGATCACTTCGAATTGAAGTTTGTAGTACCATTTTTCTATCTGAATTTTTCTGCAAAACTTCTCAAACACTTCAAAAACATCATCCTTATTTGATAAGAAATAAACCCATATAAATCTGGAGTAATCATCTACTAGAACAAAATTGTAATATTTACCAGTAAAACTTTGAGTCCTAGCTGAACCGAATAAATCCATGTGCACAAGTTTAAGTGATTGGCTAGTAGACACCATAATTTTAGGAGGAAAGTTGCTTTTGACTTGTCTACCTTTTAAACAAGCTTCACAAACCTGATTGTTTTTGAACTTTAAGGTTGGAAGTCCTCTTACTAACTTGTTTTTGGACAATTTTGATAGAATACTCATGCTGACATGTCCAAATTTTCTGTGCCAGATAAACAAATCCTTTTCTAGAGAGACAAAACATTTAACATTTTGTGAGGACATCTTCTAGTTGAGTATAATATATATTATGATTTCTAGGACCAACAAACACAATATTATCATTATTAATATCAACGATTTCATAACGAGATGCATAAAAAATGACTTTGTAACCTTTGTCAAATAGTTAACTCACACTCAACAGATTATGCTTTAAACCATTAATAAATAGAACGTTATTAATGGAAGTAGAGTCAGAATTACCAATTTTACCAATTACGGTAACCTTTGCTTTATTTTTGTCTACAAAAATAACATTACCTTCGTCTTTTCCTTCAATGTAGTTGAAGTGTGATATTTCACCTGTCATGTGTCTCGAACATCCACTATCAACTATCCATTGATTTTCCATTGCCTTCGTCTTGGAACATATCTACAGAAAGCATTATCTCAATCAGGTACCCAAATTTTTTTAGGTCCTTTTGGGTTAGTATTTTGATCTTTCAGCCTCCATACATACATCTGAGGTAATTTCTTTTTACGAAAATTACAAGAATGACTTATGTGACCTTGCTTACCACATTAATTACACAAAACGAATGAATGAGAGTTGCTATAATTTATACCATGTATCAGGTTCCTACTATTTTGACTATAGTTGCTACTGGATTTGATGAAGAAGTTCTTGTATGGCCTGATATTGTTGTTTTCATTGTATCCTATTCCGAATTTATCAAAAACACATTTACCACTACCAAACAATGCATCAAGGTTGTTCCTTCCATCAATGAAATTTGCCAGATCTTTTTCTAGAGATAAGATATTTCTAACAATTCTCTTTTTCTCAAGTTATAAGGTGGCGACTTTTTTCTAATTGTCTCACCGTTTCAGAATCAGTTTTTAGCAATGTATTTTTCCAACTTAGCCACTCTATCTTCTAATACTTCCTTTTCAGAAACCTTTTGCTTATACTCAACCTCAAGAGATATATTCTTGGTAACCAAATTCTTATTTGCAGATTCCAATGATTTTATCTTACTCTTCAGAGATGCATTATTGCTCTTAGACTTCTTAACTTCTTTAAAATGCTTCACTGTCAACCTTTTATACTGATCATCATGATATGTATTTTCAATTCATCAACTTCAAAATTAGAGTCAGAATAATATACGTTATCATCTCCTGATTTAGCCATAAGACAGGCGTTGTTGACTTTTTCAGGTTCTTCTTCTTCAAAGCTTTCGAAATCCTCATCTTACTAGGCTGCTTTTAATGTCATTCCTCTTCTATAAGAGGGTCCTTTATGTCACCTAAGCTTAGTTTCATGGATCATCAAGTTTCCTCGTAACCAATCGAGTGAAATAGTGTATAGATCCTTTGCAGTTTCTAGAGTTGTCATCTTAGGTCTCCATTCCTTTAGTGGTGACTTTAGAATCTTCGTTACGAGCTTGGTATTCGGATATATCTTTCCCATGTTCTTTAGGATCGTGATGATGATGTTGAAGCATCCGAAGAATTCGTCTATGGTCTATCCCTGTTTCATACCAGTAGTTTCTTATTAATGCACTGAAATAATTATTCTATACTTCTTTACCTCATTTGTTCCTTCAAACATGACTTGCAGTTTGTCCCACATTTCTTTTGCTGTAAAACAGTAGGATATCTTTTCATATTCTTCTAGAGACAACACACATATCAGGTGATGTTTTGCCTTAGCGTTTAGTTGTGCATTTATCCTGTCAACGTTAGTCCATACTTCTATATATTCGGAAGTGGAAATTGTAGCACCAACTTTAATTGCTTGCACACTTTGATATCTACAGATTGGAGATATATGGTCATTCTCTCTTTCCAGTATGAGTAGTTGTTTCCATTGAAGTAAGAAGGCTTTGAGATAGATTGTCCTTCAAAACTTTTCAAGATGTTTTCCATGATCTATCACGTGCTTTAAAACACAAAAATGTGAAACCTTACTTTGATACTTTTTTTTTGGTAAATTAGTAAAATTTTATACAAATAAGAAAGGTTATATACATAACAAGAGATTTGCTAAACAGAAATCACATACCTACCAAAAGGAACAAGTAAGGACAAAATCAAGAGGGGGTGAATTATGTGTATAAAATTTTTTACAAGTTCTTTCAGTGCATATAATAAATAGATCCTAGTTAAATAAAGACAGTAGGAGCTTTTCAGACAATAAAGTCTTTTTAAACAATAGGAGCTTGTTAGGCAATAGGAGCCTTTTGTGCGATAAGACCCTGCTTAAATTAAGGGAGTCTATTGAATGAAAAATCTTGTTAAAACAATTTAAAAACAAAAGGCACCTGTTAAAACTGAAAGGAATCTCTTGTAAGTTGAAAATAGAAAGAGCCTCTTATAAAAGTAAAGGAGCCTCTTGTTAAAAAAAACAACACACACACAATATAATGTTGAAATTTAAATGTTAAAGAGAGAGAGGAGAAAGACGTAGTTAATTTATATTGGTTCGGCTTACAACCCAAGCCTACGTCTAGTCCTCAAGTTTCTAAGTTAAGTGTTTCACTATAAAAACTGAGAATTAAATCTGACGAGCCTCTCCAAACTCACAAGTACATATTTTTCAAGGTTCTTCAACCTTCCACAATCAAAGTGTATAACAAGCCTCTAAAAAGCTCACAGAAAAACAAAATAACAATTTCTCTCTTGATAAAGTGTTTTCACTTTCTAAAGCATAATAGTAATGATATGATTCTCAAGAGTATAGATGTTGCTCAAAATGTTTCGACAGTCTGAATATGTTCGTTTTCTTCATAAGTGTTGTCACTCTTTCTTAAATTGTCAATTTCTTCAATTAGTCGTTGCTTCACTCGCATCTTTAGTCAACTGGATGGATTTAACTCTGAATAACTTCGATGTCATCTTTCCCAAAATCTTCCGATAATCACAGAGCTAATATATGACCTTCATAATTAGTAGGATCCTTCTGAATAAACCATTTTTAATAAGGTAAGTTCATAAAGAAGGTTCCTGCAAGAGAAAACGTATTTATTATGATTTTATTTCCTTTTGAGAATAAGATCATTAATTATACAAGGAAATAAATCCAATTTGAATTTTGAAATATTATACAGTTATTATCAAATTTGTTAAATATAAAACTTAAGTTAACAATAATACATAACCAAACCTTACCATCAGAAAGACAAATGAATGTGTCTGTTTTATCACTTTTATAAAGGATTCTCTAAAGTTGGCATTTTAGTCTGGTCCGACCCAAAGTTAAGAGGTAAATCTTGAATTAATTGAGATTTAAATTTTGGATTTTAGATTCAAAAGGCTTAATATAAGTATAACTTGAAATCCAAAAAAAATACTAAAAACTTCTTTTGAAAGTTTCTGATCAAGCTTCAAGGTCTTTTTTCTCAATAATTTAAATTCAAATCTTAATATTTTGTAGACAATCTTAATCTAAATAAAATTTACTTCGAACTTGAAATTATTTTTAAAATAAATTCTTTAACTCATTAAAATGCTAAAAAACCTTCATTCAACTTATATATATATGTTATTATTATTATCAATTATTCTTATTAAATTAATAATAAAAATATTTTTTTCTTTTCTATTTTGGAAAGTCAAAGCAAAACATCATTCCATATATTTTTTATTATGTTTTCATGACTTAAACTAAGAAAGGTCTAAAATTCAAAATCAAATATAAGAAAATATAGCTAATTTTGGACAATTATTCCTTAGAAATAGCAGTTTCTGATTCTTAAGAATAATTATGTATGAAAAATGTTGTGGAAAATGATCAGAATTTTCCTCCAATTCTGCTGATAAAAATTGTTGCATGATCTTTTGATAACATATTCAATTATTTAAAAGAATGATAAAAGGATCCAAACCATCAGCCCAATTCGAAACAATTCGTGCAAAACAATATTGTTTTATCTCAAACCCAATTGGATCAGGCCCGACCCGGCTCACTATCATCCCCGATTACTTCAACTTACCTTACTTTTACATACGAGTTGTTAAATGCCTATACAAGCCATTGAAAGATTTACACTAAATAGATTCCAGTTTCTTTGTGGTCTAAGGTGAAAGATGAAGATGATCAAAATAGAAGGCAAAAACATGAAGGAGAAGATCAAATATGGCCTTTTTAGAAATGTTAATACTCTTTCAAATAGTTGATGAAGTTGTGAATAAAGTTGAGCTAGAAAACATTGTTTAGTTCATTACTGACAATGATTCTACTTACAAAGCAACTGGAAAAAGAATGCAAAGCATGTATAATTCTTTTTATTAGATTTCTTGTGCTACACATTGCATTAACCTAATGTTAGAATATATAAGAGATGCTAGATATTTTTTTTATCATTAATGAGATTGTACAGAAAATAAAGAAAGTGGCCAAGTTTATCTATAATCGTATATAGGTCCTAAATTTAATGAGGAAGGATTTTACCAATGGTAGGAATTTGTGTTGTCCTACTATAAGAAAGTTTTTGACTAACTTCCTATCACTTCAGTATTTTGTTATGATGAAGAAGAAGTTAAGGTAAATATTTACAAGTAATAAGTGAGTCGCATCATAGTATGTCAAATATAATGCTGGAGTTGAGAATTTTAGAATTATACTCAAAGGTTATAAATTTTAGTCCCAGTTTTAATTTGTAATCCAAGTTTGTGAGTCTTTAGTGAAAATACTTCATCTAGCTGATAGTGATGAGAAAGCAATAATGGGTTATTTTTATAATACCATGAAGAGAGCGAAAGAAACAATTAGGGCCAATATGAAAAGTAAATCTTCTTTATACACACCTTATCTTACAATTATCAACAAGCAATAGGAAAGACAACTTTACTTTTTTTTATTTACAGTTGGGACATTTTTTAATTCGATTGTCTATTTTAAACCAAATTTTACAAAGAAGACTAAAGTTAATACAAAAATGTTATTAACTATTACAACAATTGTTTCCCATGAGCTAATGCAAGATCTCTTAAGCTTACAAATGGAGATTTATAAGGATGGTTTTGGTGATTTTGAGATGCTCATTGCTATGCATCAAAGAAAAAAGATTAATCTAGGTTTTTTCACTTTTGTTACTTGTTGAAAATTAATTATCATTTTATTTTGTATATAATATTGCCTTTATTATCTTACAATTACTTGGTGGGACGAATTCGTGACTGGTGTTCTAGAATTGTAAAGATTTACAATTTGAATTATAAGTCAATGTGTGAGTGCAACAAGGTGTGCCAATAAAGGTATATTATTACCATCGTTGAGTTGAATATAATTTCTTAATAATTTAATTTTATTTGTTTGCTAGGACTCTTAATAGAACAATAGCTCTATAGATCCAATTTACCTTGATTATATTGATCTTTTGATGGATTAGGTTTACGAGGAACCAAGTTTGATAGATAAAAGTAACTTGGAAGATAATTTTAGATGAGAAAGTATTGACATGCTATTTGGGGAAATGAATTTGAATGATGGTGATATTGAAGCTCCTTTCAATGATAAGAATTTTGTATCAAATGAGAATTGAAGTTAATGCGATTTGAGCAGATATTCGATTAAATGAAGTTTCAAGTTTTTATTTCTTCTCGTCTTTTAATTCCACTTATAATTGATGTATATGTTAAATTCTATGTATGCAATATAATTATAATTGTAAGTGTTTTTGTTTCAAGTTTTACTTCTAATTAGTTGTTTCCTCGACACGAACTCTTATTGTAGATTGTAATACTTAAAAAGTTTTGGATATTTATTATTCTTTTTATTTGATATTTTGTCATTATTTACTATATGATAATATTATAACATTTTAAGTAATTTGTATTGTCCTTAATTTTGTATTAATTGTAATGTCTTTTTATATTAATTGTAATTATTATTTATTTGTTAAATACGTGAAAAGTAATATTAACATAAATTAATATATTTTTATTATTATGATTTATGAAGGCATGATTGATCTAAATTATAAATTATACAGTACAGTATATTGAACGATTATTTTACAATTTAAAAAATAAGGTTTATTTTATAAATTTAAAAAAATTACTTAAGAAGATACCATGTATTGACCGATACTAGTACAATAACATACCGAAACTTAATTCAACACTAATATCAGTATGGTATTTATAACATTTCTTAATGAAAGCATGACTTGAAGTTTAAAAAAAAATCTAAAAGCTTTTTATGAGAAAGTTCCTGGTCAAGAGTAAGGGTTTTTTTTTTAATTTCAGTAACTCAAATTTAATTAAACTTTTATTATTTTATTTAAACAATCTCAATCCAATTAAAATTTTCATATCAAAGTCGAACTTATTTTAAAAAAATCTATAACTCATTAAAATGCTAAGAAACCCTTCATTTAACTTCATGGCATAAGAATATAAATATATTTTCATAACTTAAAAAATGACAAGGTCTAACATTCAATATCAAATATAAAAAAATCTAGTTAATTTTGGGAACAGCAGTTTCTGAGTCTGAAGAAGGATCATGCCTGCAAAAACGTTGCAAACAATAATGAGAATTTTCCTCCAATCCTGCTCATAAAAATTGTTACATAATCTTTTGATAACATATTCAATTATTTATATTTGTATAGGAATGACAAAAGAGTCCGACCGGCTCAACCCGAAACAGTTTGTGTAAAACAATATTGCTTATTCTCAATTGCGATCAAATCAAGCCCGACCCAATTTATTGTCATTTATATATTAGATATAAGAAAATAGAGCTAATTTTGGGTAATTATTCCTTTGAAACAGCAGATAATATAGCTAAAAGAAATGAACCTTTTTCCTAGATCGTCCGTCATTCCTTTGAAATAGCAGTTTCTGACTCTGAAGAATAATCATGCCTGCAAAACATTATGAACAATAATCAGAATTTTTCTCCAATTCTGCTCATAAAAATTGTTACATGCTCTTTTGATAACATAAGAGGGACAAAAGCATCCGATCGGCCCAACCCGAAACAGCTTGTGCAAAACAGTATCGTTTTATCTCAAACTCGTGAGGATCAGACCCGACCCGATTTACTATCATCCCCGATTAATTCAACTTACCTCACTTTGCGTACGAGTTGGTAAATGCCTGTACCAGCCATTGAAAGATTTACACTAAACAGATTCCAGTTTCTCTGTGGTCCAAGGTGAATGATGAAGATGGTCAAATTAGAAGGAAAAAACATGAAGAAGAAGATCAAATCCAGACCACAATTGCTTCACGCAGAGCACAGTTTTCGCATTTACTCACCGGTGTGATTACCATGCCATATCGTGTCCATATAAGTCCAGTACATGCAACCACTGCACATCACGAAAATGAGAGAGTTCTGAAACAAATGATCTTCATAGTTCTAAATTCCGGCGACCAACTGGATTTCCCAGCGATCGCACTATAACCCCTAATCCGCAATTTAAAACTTTCCAATCTGATAGACAGTAAGAATAAGCAGGCTAATCGAAGAACACATACCAATCTGCTGAGGATATGAAATTTTCTCCGGTGGTTTAGCAGAGTCTGCAATATTAGCAATGCTTATTCCCCATTTAAAGGTCGGTGCCCAGAAATGAACTGCAGAGAACAGTTGCGGTAGCCATTTTTAGCCATTAGTAATTGAGAAAGTGGTTTTATTAGTTCTTCATCCAATAATTTGTAGCTTTAATGATCAAGTAGAGACATCTCAAGTTCCAGTAAAAAGAAGTGGAAAAAAACCATTAAAAAACTAGAGTTTATTGAAATACAAGATCAAAAGGCAACTTTCAGAGATAAAAGAAATGAACTATTTTCCCAGATCCTCCATCGATCTTCTGAACCTATAAATCTAATATTATTAACAAAAAAAAAAAGTCAAAGACTCAAACTTTACACAAAAACAGATCTGCCCAGAAGGAGATTATCAGCAAAATGGATCAAATTCACAGATTAAAGCATAGAACAAAGTTGTAATCAACAAGAAAGAAGAAGAAAAGGGAACAAGTAAGAAGCCATAGATTGGAGTGGAGATGGCAAAGAGACAAAATCATAAGATGTTTCGTTCCACATGTGTCGGAGCTAACAAACATAAAAGGGGTAGACAACGTTAACTGGTTTTGGGTCCAGCAGGATGATTCCAAAAAGCTTGGAGCTTGGAAGTCGCCATATTTTTTCTCTGTTTGATCAACCCTCTTTGTTGTTCATCTATTGACCAAAATCCAACAACCCGGGTTCGTGTCAGACACAATGGATAAAAGATGCAACAGAATCTTGACGATCATCACCAATAGCATCACGCCACGTACCAGCACCAACTCCCGTTGACTTCACCATTCCCACCTCTTGGTAAACAGTAACTGGAAAAAGATTTTGTGACTTGGTGCTCACAAAAACTAATATTTTAATGAAATTAAATTCATAAATAAACGTATCACTATAATTATTTATTTAATAATAACAAATTAATAACCACTAAATGAACTAAAATTTAATAATAATTACAAACCCAAAGAAAATCAACTAGATTTGATGTTATTCAAGTAAATATTTTATTATTTTCTCTTTGAATAATTTTTAAGTTTGTAGTTAAATTTAAGTTTAATTTAATAAATTTAAGCTCAAATTTGAGTTTTATTACAATAAAATGCTTAAATTTTGGGTTTATATTATTTTATTTATTAATTTTGATCAAATTATATTAAATTCAATTAATATTTTTTATTATTAATCAATTCTAAAAATTTTATTAATTTGAAATTGGATTTCAAACTGTTAGTGAATATATAAAACCAATTAAGCTGGTCTCACACAACAGCATAAGCTATTGTGGTGAAACAGTAACTTAATATGGTATCAGAGCCTTTGTGATCAAGTGGTCGTAAGTTCAAATCCTACCACCTACCTATTATTCAGCACAAGGTAGAGTGAGCCTGTGCAAGTTTCAAGCGCAAAGGGCTTTCACTTGAAGGGTGTGTTAGTAAATATATAAAACCAATTAAGTTGGCCTCACAACAGCTTAAGCTATTGTAATGAAGCGGTCACTTAACACAAACAAATATAAATAGCTGAACCTAAATTGGAGCTCTATTTAATTAAGTTCAACTAGATCATAATGTTAAGAATTCGCTAAATTTTAATAAAAATAAATATATTTGAAACTTATAAATGAAATAAATAAAATACTTCTTTGCTCTATTCATATAATAAGCTTGGAACCTAATCGATGACCAGAAGCTCTAGTCTCGAGTCTGACCCTAATCAAACTCAAAATAAATATATTTTTTATTTTTAAAAATAAAAGCGACAATTTTATTCAAAACGTCTTTTCATTTAAAAATTTTAGATTTTATATCAAACGAAATCCCCTTAACTTCAAGTTGGACTACGTCGAACAAGTTTTGCCAACGCTATCAGCCTATCACTAAAACAGAAGGGACTCATCGTGAATAGTCGTTAGCGATGATTTGTATTTGTTGTCGAAAATGTCACCAAATCTTATTAGCAGAAATTTATAAGTGTCGTTTTTCCCTAATTGTCGCTAATATTTTTTCTCATATGCTTTATTTTTGTAGCGAAAAAGTATATGCAATGTTTTGAAAATTGACGCCAATACGTTTTTGCTATGCTTACATTTCATAACTAAGGATAATTAGCTACTTTTTAAAAAACATAGCTAAAAGTTTTTAGTTGCATTTCTAAAAATGTAGAGTTTTTAGTAACTTTTTTAAAACGTAGCCAAATGTTTTTAAGTACGTTTTGTAACATATAATTAAGTTTTTAATATACATTTTACCTAAATATTATACCATATTAATTATAATTATTTGTGATATTTTAATCCATATTATTTTATATAATATTTAAATTTTTCTATTAATTTATTACACAAAAATATTTGAAAATTTGAAGCATTGTGTATAAAAAATAAAGTATTATTAAATTTAATCGTGTACAAGATTTTAATTGCAACCTTATAAATAATTATATACAAAATAAAAAAATATAAAGATTAGTTTAATCACTCAGACTCGATTTCATCTTCACTCCTTACATAATCTCGGCCAACTAATTTTCTTAGGTACTTTCCATACTTTGCTAACTTTTTTTTAAGCAACTTGTGTTCCTTTTTAATACATTGAATGTATGCTGGTCTTGATGAGGATGGAACAGTTAGCTTAAGGTTAAACCCAAGCCCTTTGATATATCTGGATCGTGTACCAAACACCTTGTTGCAAATGTCATCTACATTTGGCTCATTTCAGTCATATATTGATGTTGATGCTAGCGACAACTCTTGCATCTTATTGTAAATTTTAAAAAACAAAATTAATATTCAATTTAGTTATTATTAGTTAGTACTACATAAATAAATAAACTTAAATTTTAAACAAATTTTTATACTTAAATAGTTATTTTGCACTTCTTCCGACATCCACCATTCACCTTCCTTATAATGTGTCAATTTGTAGAGTGTGATCCAATCACACTCATCTCCATGTAATTCCTTCTAACTCTATTTTATAAAAAAAATACAAAACATAATAAATAATATTGTGTTTACTGATATAATTATAACTTATAAACAAAGAACTTATATATGCATTTCGCAGGACAACAAATGATTTAGAGCCTTGGTTGTAAGGAATTTTCATTTTTCCTCTGTTCACCTTGGCTTTGTCACATTTTTCCTAAATAAAGAAAAGAAATGGCAATTAAATAGTGTAATGAAATTAATAGAAGCAAATGTAAAAAGAAAGAAAAATAAACCTAAACGTTAGGAGAGGTCCAATAATCACACAAATTGCTCCAATTTTCTAAAGACATCCATTCATGAACATGTCACCTTGCCTCCTCATTTGAAGGAAAAGAATTGTAATATTGATACAATCAATAATGACGATCCCTGGTCTTTAGTTTCACTGTGAAGTCACACAGTTTAAAACATCAAGGTTGTCGAGATAGACGATATTCGGCCTCATCTATGAACAATAAGTAAAAATAAAATTAAGCTTAAAATAAGTAAAAAAAATATTGCATATAATTAAATAAATTGAAAATTTACCAAAACTTTATCCAAAGCATTCAGCAAGTTGTCTTCCTTCAACTGGTTGGAATGCTTTAGGTAAGGCAATTCAGACAATTTTGCTTATTGAACCTTGTCTAGAGGATGACCTTGTGAGGTATTAATATGTACAGACAACTTTCTATCTTATTATTTAATTTTGGCATTATTAGATAATTGGACCTATAAGATAATGTAGCTTCAAGATTTACATTAAATTTAATTGGGCAATGACATCTAGACCATGGCTTGGTGTTATTAAACAACAATTCTTATTTGACTTAGATTCAAATTGATGTGGTTGCTACACTTATAGTTTTGAAAGAATTTTACACAAAATAAAAGTCTATTATTATCACGTTGGTGGTATATTACATTGGTGAGAGTCATTGTGTACTATTGGATGGTGTGGATAAAAGATAAGGGAAATTTGTTTTGCATGGATTTTGGTGGATAGAAAAATAAGGGAATATGGGTTGTGATGTGGGACGCCGAACAACTTGGGAGTTCCTTTACCATACAAGCGTGTGATTACGCATAAAAAACGTAATGGTACTGCACTTGTATTTTTATTGCCCTTTTGTGACAGGGAAGCAAAGCCACAGTTCACTATCTATATGCATTATCCGAATTGCTCTCTTTTATAATTTTGGTTATCAATTTCTTCGAAGAGCAAAGGACGAGGGAAAATATTGATATGATGCACTATTATTCCTAGACCTAGTTGGTACATCAAGATTGGTGAATTTTGGAATGAGATTAGACTCCCACGTGCAAGGGCATAGTAATAGCTCCCAGTGAGTTGTCGGCAATTTGATTGCAGCATTCTTTTTTATGTTAGACTATTTTATGTCCCATGTAATTTATAGATTGAGTCCCTTGAAAAGCACCCAAGATAATGGTTATTGGGTATTAAATTATTGGGTCTCAAATGGGACACAGACCCTTTTCCTCTCTCTTCCACTTACCAAAGGACGTGTCCATTGGGAATTCTATATAAGTTGAAATGACTTATTGAAACAGATATAAAAACATACTTTTCTGAACCATTGAGGAAAACACTAAAGGAAGAAGACGAGAGGAAATAAACTCTTTCAAAGCAATCAACATTTAACGAAACAACAAGCATAGATATAGGTACACAAAATCATTCGATCCGATAAATGATTTACACAACCAACCTTTTACAATGGTATGGTCATCAAAATTCTCTTTTACTTGCTTATCAATTGGCTATTTAGTCTACTATCCTGGAAAAGAAGATGTTTTCTGTTCCGTCACTGCATTTCGTTGTTAATTAGTCAGGCATGGACCATTTTTAGTAATTCCTTGAACATAAACACAATCTGTAGCGGTTTATTGAAATTGACGGAAGTATTTGGACCTTCTTAAATCATGAGGTTAGGTTGGCAAAGGGTGTATAGCAACTGTCAACCTTTCAGGAGACTCTAATTTTGCCACTAAGCACTATCCAGTTGAGAAATGTTAACAGATTAGGATTTGTTATGGCTCAGGCGACTGGAATTTTCATTCAAGAGCAATTTAAGCTTTCAAATTTGCTTTTATTTACTCGTTAGACGGTTTCCTTCTCAGAAGCTATTGCTTCCTTTGTTTATTTCCTAATGTCTGAAAGGTAGCTGAAGAGAAACTGTAAAAGAAAATGTTAGTTAAGATTTGCACATCCAATGCCACCGCTAGTGTGCAAGAGAAAAGCATGGTTGTAATGATGTCTTCCTCAGATAAAAAATGTTTAGAAAGATACAGTTGTGTAAGATTACAGTTCATTATAATACATTCATTTCTTCAACGAATACAAGGACACTTGCAGAATCTCCTGTGTTATGGAGTGGAGCTTCTTTATTTATTTCTCACATAAATACTCAACAACAAAAGAAAAGGCCATAGATCTTTTTGTGATACGTTTGAAGTTGGCGATTTCTCTTACGAATCAGAATCAACTTTAACGCAAGTAGGATTGCAGGGGTATTCGCAATCAATCGTCTGGATGGGGCTTCTGTCGTAAAACCAATCTCCAACGGCCTTTCCCATTTTCTGAAGACCACGGTTTCAATCATGAAATGGCTTAGTATATTCCAAGACAATGAGCTAGTACATTTTTCTTGTCATTAAGAAAAACATGGTTAAAAAAGAGAATGATGGCTGTCTTTACCGTGTTTCTCACAACTGGAGATTTGTCACTAAGCCATGTAACCTGCGATCCGGATTGGCAATGAGCATGGCATGAGTTTATGAACAACCCTTTTGATGTGGAACTGCCAATTCCTGTATGTATTGCCCTTAGGAACTGCATCCTGTAACCTGATATAATATAACTTTTCTAAGTAAGATTTTTCCTTAATAGGAAGATAAAAGTTTCTAAGACATTTAAGTTTGATTACTATGTAGAATATCACATGGGGCTGCTAAGTTTTTCCGTCTAGTCTTATTTCATCAAAGGTTGGTGATCAATCACCTTGTACAATTTGGAGTTGAGCAGCCGAGCATTTCTTTAAATCAAGCTTGCAGCTCTTCCAGCTACCTTTTGAATCAACAGCGCTTGGTGCAAGAATATTTTTTAGCTGGATAATTGCACAAGAAAGTTGAAGATTTACAGAAAAATCAATATTTTGTTCCATTGTAAAACAGATACAATAGCCGAAAGCAGAAATTTTTATTTGCTAACCTGCCAGGCATCATAAGCAGAATTTATGAGAAAAAGTGGTGTTTTCATAGTCTGAGCCACATATTGTGGGAAGAAACACTGCAATGACATATGAAGGTAAAGTCTCGATGAGGCAGATCAAAAGTCGGTGATCAAGATAAAAAAGACTCATCAAAAAAAAGAAGAAGAAGAAGAAGAAAATCATTAGCAGAATAGCCAAACTCACCAACTCCGGTTTCATTCTTGACGTGCATGATGAAGGCAAATTCTTTGCCGATCCCTGCATGGAAAGACAGCCAGAACAAAGAGTTGCAACAAAATGAGAAACTCTGCTGATATGATGGGAAAACAGAACCAGAATCCATTACACAATTTTAAGTGACCAATAAGGTAATGCAAAGGGAGAAAAAGTACATGTGTTTGAACTACTTTTCCAAAGAAGCTTTGAATATAAGAGCCTCCAGAGATATCAGTCCTGTAGAAGAATGCAAGTAAACCCCTCAAGTAACCATGTAAAGTAAAAGGATCTAAGGACCTTCCACGCAAGCTTACCCATGAATAAAATAACCAGCATCAGAGACACATTTTACTCTGGAACTGGCAGGTAAGAGGGATGCGAATTTATCACAATGCAATATTGCAGCCAGTCCACCAGCAGAACAACCGGAAAGAATAGCCTGTCATACAAAGAACCAGCAAGTTTGATGCGTGACATAAAAGAATTTAACCATGGGGGAAAAAAAATTTTACTTCAGCTCATTTGTAGCGTACATTTCTGGCTTTGTTCATTCCTTTTGCCAACAGGTCATCAATAACAGCTTGCCAGATCCTTTCTCCTCTAAAGTGAAGGTTCGTTTTCTGCTCCAGATGAACGAATTGACACATATGTCCAATGTTTCAAGTTTTTCTACTAGAAAAGAGAAGCTTGAGTTGACATTACCGGATCAACTGTAGCAACATCACCAGTAAAAGATGACCCATCACAGTATCTAATCTTGATTCTATTCCAGTTGTAAAAATCTACATATTTAAGCATAATTCAGTAAGAGATCATGTGCTAAGATTGAGGCAGATTGAATCTGAGGAGACAGTAACGAACAAGCTTAGAAACCGAGATGTAAAACAACAAAATCACTATGTCATACCCGGATTTGAGCTCTGCTTGCTTCCTAGTATGCCAGAGAATCCCATTGTTTTGTCCATTTTATTTGAAGAGCCCTTATAAGTGTTCTTCCGGGAAAGACAAGTCTCAATATCTTCACACCAACCTCCTCCCTGCACAGATTATTCGTGATAAAGACATATCATTGAACTTAACAAACCAAAACCTGCACATAACAGCATCAACTGGTATTCTGGGAACTTAATAAATGGACTTCTCATCTCACTTCTTTTTAATGAAACATTTTATAAACTTAGCAAGAAAAGCTTATCAAGGACTAGCAGAATTTACCTCCATGTGAACCAACCAGTTGTTAATCCCGGAACCAGATCCTCTTTCCAAGTGGTAACCTGGTGCACTCCCATCCAAACAAACTGCAAAAATTCGCCACAGTTCAAGCAGATAAGACAGGGGAGAAGATAAAGAAAAGAAACATGAACAAATTAAATCAAGAATCATTTTGTCAAATTAAATCAAGAATTATTTTTTCAGAGAAGTCTCTAACCGGCTCCTTTTGCTGTTGCAGTCTCAACTATAGTAATTGGGATGGTAGCAGCTTGTGTATTCAACAATGTCAAAGCTATGCAAGCCAGCAGAACATACATCCACTGGCTTAATAGTGAATCAACCATTCTGCTCATGACAAAACTGAGTAGCATAAACAATGTGTTAATCGCCGAAAATAAGAGAAAAAGGAGTGATCTAGGACCTAGGAAAACTGTACCTATGGAGTGAGTGAGTAGCGCTTTAGATCCGTCTCACGCTTTCTTTTCACTTTTCAGACATAGAGAATGAGCAGAGCCACGAGTTTCAGATAATGTAGCTAGGCAGATGTGCATGTGCTCGCTAGAAATACGTTGGCAAAGCTTTTATACTGCGTGCTTTCCAAGCTACAGTCAAATAAACCATGTTCCAAGGACAAAAAATTGTAATACGCAGTTGGAGGATGAAAATGGATTTGTTACTGTTCAAAATGTTTGCCTTCACCGTTTGCTGTAAAGGTGTGCTTTCCGTTCTTGTGTCGGTGATGGCCAACGTTATTGTGAAGGTTGCATCTTAGCTTGACTTGTCTCTTTAGGAAGTAATAATTCAAGCAAGAATCTCACTCCATTTCCATGCTTTACAGCTTTGCTGATGACACAATTATTCGTTAGATAGCTGTCACTCATCATCAAAAGGCAAAACAAGAGGAAATTTTTGTCTCTTTTTTTTCATCTTTCAATCAGGCCAACGGGAGCTCCTCAACATTATAAGTTTAGAACTTAGTAAACGAGAGATTAGACATATTGTTAAACTATGTGCGTAGATCAGACTCAAGCCGTTACTTCCTCAGCTGGTTGCTCCCACTCAAAATAGTTTTGTGCCAGGACGCCTGATTACCAGTAATATAGTTATTGCCCAAGAGGTGATCCATTCTATGCGTCGAAAGAGAGGAAAGGTGGGTTGGATGGATATTAAGGTAGACCTTGAAAAGGCGTATGATCGTCTGCGGTGGGACTTCATTCTTGATACTCTAGTGGATCTCCATCTACCTGGTAGCTTGATTTCTCTAATCATGAAATGCATTACCACTACTAGTATGCAAGTTCTTTGGAATGGCGAGACTTCGGATACGTTCTTTCCATCCCGAGGTATTCGCCAAGGAGATCCACTCTCACCCTACATTTTTGTGCTTTGCTTAGAGCGTCTTGGTCATCTTATTGGGCATGAGGTTGCGGCTGGAGCTTGGAATCCTATCAGGCTACGTGATGGTCCTCTACTTTCCCATTTATTTTTTGCTGATGATTTGCTCTTGTTTGCTGAAGCTAATATGTCTCAGGTCAATATTATCAAGAAGTGTCTTGATATTTTCTGTGTTAACTCCGGGCAGCAGGTCAGTAAAGCTAAGACTCGAATATTCTTCTCCCCCAATGTGGCTCGTCCTTTATCCCGGCGCATCCAAAGGAAGCTAGAATTTCAGAGTACCACAGACCTTGGTAAATACCTTGGTGTCCCTCTGCTCCACAGGAGGGTTTCCAAGTTCACTTACAAACATGTGGTTGACCAGATTAAGCAGCGACTAAGTGGTTGGAAGGCAGATAAGCTTTCTCTTGCAGGGAGAATTACACTTACTCAATCGGTGTTGTCTGCCATTCCTACGTATACCATGCAAACGGCTAGGCTGCCAGTTTCTATTTGCCATGAGATAGATAAGCATTGTCGTCGGTTTATATGGGGGTCCACATCGGACGCGCGGAAGATTTCTTTGGTTAAATGGGATGTTGTTTGTGAGCCAAAGAGTCGGGGCGGTCTTGGTATTAGGAATACTAGCACTAGTAATGAGGCCCTTTTTATGAAGTTAGGTTGGTCTCTTCTGTCTAAGGATGAGGATATGTGGGTGCAGGTTCTACGTCACAAGTATAAGCTTGATTTCTCTATTGTGCCGACTTCTCTACCACGACGCAATGGATCTGCACTTTGGAGGGGAGTTTGTGATACATGGCCTTCGGTTATTGCAGGAATTAAGTGGCAAATTGGAGATGGTTTGTCAGCTAACTTCTGGACTGATTCTTGGCTTGTTGTTAATGTTCGACTGCTCGACGTTGCTGTATCTCTGGTTCCAGAACACATGCATGGCGCTCCTGTTGCAGATTTTGTAACTGACTCAGGAGGTTGGCGTTGGGATCTATTTTAGCATCTTCTCCCTCCATCTGTCTGCCTTACCATTGCTGGAATTCATCCTCCTTCACTTCATCTTGGTAAGGATAAAATTGTGTGGGGTCATGAACGTAATGGCAAATTTTCTTCCTCCTCAGCTTACCGGAGGTTGCATATGTCTAGATCATCTTCAAGTCAAGAGACGTTATGGTCTATGGTGTGGCATTGGCATGGTCCTCAAAGGATTCGTGCTTTTATATGGCTAGTGGCTCATGATGCTTTACTTACTAATTGGAAACGATGTTATCGTCATCTTGCCAATGACTCTAGTTGCACTAGATGTGGTGCTAATATTGAGTCCGAATTGCACATTCTCAGAGATTGTCCTCATGCTCGTCAAATATGGGAGACATGCCATACATCCAGGTTTCTACCGGATTTCTTTCATCTCAATCTTTTGGATTGGCTTCAACAAAATCTATGCTGTGATTTGGAGTTTTTTTCAACAATCTCCGTGGCCTCTTTGGTTTGGCACAACTTGTTGGCTTTTATGGTAGTGGCATAATACATTCATCTTTGACCCTGAATCTTTGCCTTCTGAAGATCCTTTCTGTATTATTTTACGGCGTGTTAGGGAATTCCAGCATGCGCTTCTAAACGATCAAGCTTTACAGGGTCGTCCAACAAGGAAGGAGCGTTTAGTTACCTGGTGCCCACCACCATTAGGTTGGGTAAAAGTTAATTCTGATGGTGCTTTCCGCTCTTCACTTAATCGCGCTACAGCAGGCGGAGTGATTAGAGATTGTGTGGGCAACTGGATCCATGGGTTTGCCTATAATATTGGGATCTGTTCGGTCACTTCCGCTGAGCTTTGGGGTATCCTCCAAGGACTCCAACTTGTTTGGAATGCTGGTTATCGCACCGTAGTGGTGGAGTCTGACTCAAATTTAGCAGTTCATGCTCTCACAGGGAAGGCTTCTGGGGATGGCCTGGATCAACAGCTTTTGTCTGCCATTCGGTTATTTTTGGATAGACCTTGGGTTGTTCGCTTCGTTCACACCTATAGGGAGGGCAACCGTTGTGCTGATTGGATGGCCAATCACGCTTTTCAGTTGGATCCTGGGATTCATTTTTTCTCAACGCCTCCTTAGAGTTGTTTTACCATTTGAATGGAAGATATTTGCGGGGTCTCCTTTCTGCGAATGTGCCCTATTTAGTTTTTTTTTCTAGGGCTTTGCCCTCGTTTTCTCATATAAAAAAATATCTAATCATAGTCTTATAAATTCTTTTTTTTTACTTCATGCACTCATAATTAATTTTACACTTAAAAAGTTAATACTAAAAAGTTAATTTTATCAAACATCTTTAATAAACAGTTAATGTTATCTGCTGGTCAAATCAACTAATATAATCAGTTGTTAACTAATTACTGATAAAATAACTAACAGCTAATACAATCCGTTAATTGCTAAATAAGGCCATTGTCTTTTTTTAAATAAAATGCAAATTTGGGCTTAGTGCTCGCATAACGATTGCTTTTTTGTTAAGCCCGGAGAAAAACGAAAAGATTCCTTAAAAGAGGAGCGATATGTTTCATATTATTCTAATCATTGCTATATTGCAATCGCACTAGCTTAGCCCTAGTGGTTCCTGAGATTTTATTTTGCTATATTGCAATCGCAATAGCTTAACCCTATTGGTTCCTAAGACTTTATTAAGCCTACAACTCATCATTCAATATCTTCATTCCCTACTCTGCGAGGCAACTGCATGGACGCTATGTCTGGTCTGGGAAGACATTCCAATTGTGCATCTCCTGACTCGTTCGCCTGTCGGCT